>JAFLJL010013541.1:2500-5000 GCA_018398815.1 Conus ventricosus | reverse complement strand
GATTTAAACCACAGTGCCAAGGACATCCACGCTGTTGGTTCGGATGAGGAATTTGCGCAGGCCCTCGATGCCAGGCGCCTGAAACTCAACCTGCCACGAGCAAACGAAACTGAAGATTGGGAGAAACTGGATGCAAAATCGTCCAAAGACTCGATGCACTGATAGGGAAAAGCACCCTGGAACACAAACTAGCCACATATGGGGACATTGTGTATGCCACATGTAGAGACGCCTATGGAGTAAAACTACCCAAAGAGAAAACACCTCCAAAGAAATCCAGACGCCAAGAAAAGATGGACAGATCAGAGTCCAAAAGAACAACCTCAAGAAGCAAATGAAGACCGCACTGCCAGCTGAAAAACAAGGTTTGGAAAAACTGTGGGAAGACCTGAAAGAAAACACACAGCGCCCTCAGCAAAGCGGAATCTGCGAGGAAGAGGAAGAGCAAAAAGAAGAAGACACAAGAGTGCTTCTTCAGAGACCCCTTCCAGTTTGCCAGAACACTGTTTGAGCAGCCAAAATCTGGGACCCTAAGTGTGGACAAAGGAGTTCTTGAGCAGCATCTGAGGAAAACATACTCTGACTCACAGAGCAAAGCACCACTCGACATTCAAGATCTGGTGTGGCCAACTAACCCTGAGGAACAGTTCAATGGCAAGCCTCCAACGTTGGCGGAAATCAAGAAGGTGGTCGACAAAGCCAGAGCCAATCATCACCAGGGCCAAACGGAATACCTTACCAGCTTTACAAGAAATGTCCCAAGTGCTGGAGTGGCTCCACAGGCTGCTGCGATCGGCTTGGAGAAACCAGAAGATCAGCGGCCAGTGGATGACGGCAGATGGTGTGTACATCCCCAAAGAGCAAAACTCAAGTGACATCAGCCAGTTCAGGCCAATATCACTACTGAACGTCGAAGGGAAAATCTTCTTCTCCGTCATGGCAGCAAGGCTGACCAAGTACCTCATGGAAAACAAGTACTTGGATGTGTCAGTCCAGAAAGGTGGCATCCCAGGCGTGGCTGGCTGTGTAGAACACGCCACAATGATCTGGGACGCAATCCAAAAAGCAAAAAAAGAAAAGAGAGACCTGGACGTAGTGTGGCTTGATCTGGCAAACGCATATGGATCTGTGCCCCATGAGATGATGCAGTTGGCCCTTGAGATGTACCATGTGCCAAAGAACATCCGCGACATGCTCAAGAAGTACTTCAATGGCTTCTCAATGCGGTTCTCTACCAAGGAGTACACAACTGATTGGATCAACTTGGAAGTGGGCATTGCAATGGGCTGTGCAATTTCCCCAATACTGTTCGTGCTGGCAATGGAACTCATCTTGAAAGCAGCAACAAACAACGCGAGACAAACAGATCTTGGCGATGGATACAAGATGCCTCCTCTCAAGGCCTTCATGGATGACACTACAGTGATTTCATCCAGAGAAGACGAGACACGTCATGTGCTGGAGAGGCTGGACGACATAGTTGCCTCATCCAGAATGAAGTTCAAGCCAAAGAAATCACGGAGTCTCTCACTGAGGAAAGGAAAAGTGGCCGAATCTGTGGTCTTCAGTGTTGCCAACCAGGCCATTCCAACAGTCACAGAAGAACCAGTCAAGAGCCTTGGAAGATGGTATGATGATACACTGAAAGATACACAAAGAGCAAAAGAAACCAAGCAGATGGCGGAAGAAGGCTTGGAGACCATTGACCAGTGTGGGCTCCCTGGCAAATACAAGGTCTGGTGTCTGCAGTTCATGCTGATACCAAAGCTCCTATGGCCTCTGATGATATACGACATCTGCACCAGCACAGTGGAGGCAATGGAAGCCAAAATCAACAAGTTCACAAGGAAATGGCTTGGTGTCCCACCCTGTCTGACTGACATCGCGCTGTACTGTCGCCAAGCAAAGCTCAAACTACCACTGAAATCCATCCTAGAGGAATACAAAGCAGGGAAGATCAGACTTCAAAGCATGCTGGAGGACTCAGGAGACAAGGTGGTAGAAGCAATCAAGCCCCAGCTGAAGACAGGCAGAAAATGGAAAGTTCAAGAGGCGATGGATTCTGCAAAAGAAAGTCTCAAGATCAGAGAAATAACAGGACACACACAGACCAACAGACAAGGACTGGGGGTGACCAAAACTGAATGGTGGTCAAAGGCCAAAGGAAAAGCCAAAAGAGACATGATGATTCAGGAGATGAGAAAAGAAGAAGACCAAAAAAGACTCCAAAAAGCAGTCCAGCAGAGCCAGCAAGGGCAATGGACAACGTGGGAGAATGCACTCCAAAGAAGTCTAACTTGGAATGACATTTGGCACATGGCCCCTCTCAGGATCAGCTTCATTCTCAGATCTGCATATGACCTTCTGCCCTCAAATGCAAACCTGGTGAAGTGGGGGAAAACAGACGATCCTGCATGCCCCCTCTGCCATGAAAACCAAACAGTGGAGCATGTTCTAAGCTCATGTAAAGTAGCCCTGGCTCAAGGAAGGTACACATGGA
>JAFLJL010013540.1:184852-191856 GCA_018398815.1 Conus ventricosus | reverse complement strand
GACAAATCAATTACTGGGCAAGCACAGAGGCCATTTCAAGGCGGTGGGTCCACAGGACGTTTATCGGCATTCTCTGATAGCATTACCTTCCCATAAAACCTTTTGAATACTACCAGAACCCAAACCTTTGATTCTGAATTCTGGGAATATATGGGAATGGACATTCCTCTGAAGCTGGTGAGAGCAGAAGCATCGACAAATTCAGAAGAAGAACATGCACATTTAATCACAGAAGAAAAACAAGCACAATTAATTCTTTCATCACACAAAGCCAAGGAAAGAACTTACCGGAGTGATAGAGAACTGTCTTCCTCAGTTCCTGCTGACCCAAACATGAAGAATGCCACAGCAATGGCAACACACGGTACTATGTATAAAGAGGGTTGCACCCAAAACGTCACTGTTTCAAATGAGACAGAACCCCGGGCCTTCCATATGAAAACAATGCCAGCTAACTCATCAACACCAGCTCTGGATCAAAATGGCAAAGAAGTTGGAAAGTTCATGTTTCTGAACTGAATTTCTATGTCGGTGACTATAGAGACATCGGTGATATTTCTTCCGTCAGTCGACGTCAAAGTGACTCCAATATTGTCAGGCAGGCGCACAATACAGACCATAGCAAGATCACTGAGAGTATTTCAGATATGACAGATGTTGTAACAGATCCATCGAACACCACAGAAGTACAGTATGTCAACACTCCTGATTCGTACAACGCGGCAGTGGAAGAATCTGCCGGTTTACCACATGATGGCACAATGGAAGAAATGTGTCCCGTGGAAGCATATTATGTGGATGGATCTGTGGTGAACCAGACGAAGGACACTGACCTTGACATAGACAGTGGCATCATCGACTCTCCCACGTCTTCCTCACTCGTGTCTCATGATGAGGAACGTCCACACGAGGAGCAGACCATCAAGAATAATCTCAACCTGAACGTCATGAGGAGCACGCTCACTGATGCTGTCTGTAGCCCGGACGTCAAAGTTCTGAAGAGGCAAGAGAGTTTGTGTTGTCAAAGTTTCTTCTAAGAAGTTCTGCTGATTCTAAATCTGGGAACGTTACCAAGTCAACGAAGTGTATCGCTGAACAGACAGACTCACAAAATGAGAGGGGTAGCTTTGCATCACGTACCTTGAATGAGGTTCAAATTCAGTCATCAGAACGTCGAACTGAAGATGCTTGTTTTAACCTTTCTGAACAGGGCGAACTGGACAAATTCATCCATAACTCCTGGGTAGAGTGTCATACCTACAAAAAAACATACAATTCAGATGGAAACAGCGCTGAAGAGGACAGCATGGAAGGTCACAATCAAGGGACAGACATCGCTGAGATCTCACTGGGGACGTCCTTCCGCACAGAACGGGAGGCACTGCAGACTGTGGCCTTGGATCGCCTTCTGGCAGAAGGGACAAGCATGCCCACTGTGATAATGCCGTTGAAAATCGCCAACCCCTGACAAGAACACCGCACGCTGCACACAGACCCACACCAAATGACAGAACACCGCACGTTGCATTCAGACCCACATCAAATGACAATCAAACGGACAAGAGACATCTAGCGGCACCAATGGTCACGGGAAGGGGAAACACGAGCATTTCATCCACAAACATTAACACAGCTGCCAACGCTGACTCACTGGATGAGTCCGGATATCCAGTTTGCCCAATTGACAGGTTCGTTGCACATGTTCTTCGGTCAGCTTGTCAGGCTTTATGCCAAAATGACATGGAGGATAAACTGAAACAGGAAAACCTTGAATCTGAAACATCGCGCGGACATTTTTATCCAGGTAAAAAGAATACAGCACCTGAGATTGAGAAACTGGAAGAACAAACGTGTTTTCCTACCACTGCAAGAGTTGTAGGTAGTAACATCAGTGTTTCATCTAACGGAAAGAAACAAGGCCTCTTGCCTGCTGTGTCAGACAATAGCCCAGAACTGTCTGTTGTCCAGTCTCTGCCTCCTTCTGAGGTCACAGAGGCAGTCCATTGGACAGACAGCAAGGATGCAGTCAGTGCCCATGGCCAGAGTGTTCACCAGACTGATGCAAGAGGGGCTGGTCGTGAAGAAACACCTGCTGCTGTCTTCTCAAACGCATCTGTGTTGTTGGAACCCGAAGCTGAAGCCTCAGTGTGGTGTAATTACAGTTTTATCCGTTCTCTTCCAAGTTCAAGGATACACGAACAGATCTCAGAAACTGTTTGAGCCCAGCACGAAGCCAGTCAGCGGACTCTCTGGACTCTCTTCGTGCAAAACTATTCGGAAAGCATTGACGATATTCTGGACACCCTTGCTGCTGATGAGATAGCTGTTTCACAAAATAAAGAATCAAATCTTACCAATGACACAGAGTTACCTGCGCGTCCAGACGTTCATGAATATCCAAATGAAGTCCAGAAATATGGAATCTCCCAAGCCAAAATTATTTCACACATCGTCCAGTCGCAATCAGACTGTGACATGGTAGATTTACCTGGTGAGTCCGCGCCTCCTGACTCCATTTGTAGTCCGTTCGTTTCAGAAGGCACAAACAGGTGCGGGGGATTTTCAACGTGTGAGCGACGTCACGAAAGTGACAGGCAAGCACCTCGAACGAAGATGGTGCCCATCCCAGCGAGCTGTGTCGGGAGAGAGTAACATGGAAAGAGACAGTTGGAAAAGCAGCGTGGGTATGACAGTTGCCTGCCCGTCTCTCACAGATGCCACCCTGACACAGCTAATCTTGATGGGGGTGGATCACCCAGACTTCCAACGTCTGAAAGAGCAAGGGATTTTCATGGATTCCTTTGACAGCAGTCCTTCCTTCACGACACCTGATGATGAGATGGCCAGTGATGTGGAAGATGTGGCAGTGTCAGGCTCTCCACCCGAGAGTGCTCCATTTGTGATCAATCAGCAGTCAAACGTGTTTCACGTGCTGAGTGGCACTGACCTTTCTCAGCAGCTTTGTAAACAGTGCTCATGTGATGATGCTTAAGTATTTCTGAAAAACACAAACGTTTTGAAAGTCGCAAAGAACGAGATGTCCAAATAAGTTACAATAGAAAACGAGATACACATAAATGTGACGAAAGGAATTTTGAGATAAATGGAGACAGCACTGAATATCATGATGGGAGATAAAGAAATACATTGAACTGAAAGATGGCAATATTACATGTCATGATGTAGAATTAAAGAGGAGCATGGAATTAAAAGCAAACAAAATAAAACTTCATAAGGGAGAGATAACGAGAGATCCGGGAATGAAAGACCACACTAAGGGTCATAAAGGGAGTTTTGGGGTCTAAATTTAAAAGGTTAACAGCCCTGGATGCCGGGGTGAAAAATCCCCAGTAGGGGGTTCTTTTCAAAAGAAACTAAAGGGCAGCGTGATGTAACGGAGAATTTGGGTTTCTGCTGCAGTTTCACGTCACTGACCTACTCGCATTCTTTCGAGGGGAAACACCACAAGCACCGGGTCGACTGCACACTAGCGGATTGGACGACGGGGGTGTCACGTGGGGCACTAGACAGGAAGGGGAAGGCGTTTACCTTGGCATCAAGGGACGTGAGGCACAGGCACGCTGGGATCCTGGACACCGCCCAAAAGTGATAGGGGGTCCCCACGACCGCGTTGTCCCCCCCGCCCCTAAAAGGGCCCTCCCTGCCACAGCTGGGGGCAGCGGCCCCTCCACTGGGCACCCCCCTGGGTGACAGAAACACCACGGAAAAAGTGGACAGGAAACCCCGGGTGACAGAAAACACCCGGTAATGTGGCAGGGCCCCCCTGGATACAGAAACACCAGGTAATGTCAGGGACCCTGGAGACAGAAAACACCACGGTAATGTGGACAGGCATCCCGGATGACAGAAATCCCCCGGAATGGGACAGGCCTCCCTGGATACAGAAACACCAAAAGGAATGTGGCGCACTCCCGGATGACAGAAATCACCACGGTAATGTGGACAGGCACTCCCTGGATGACAAAATCCCACGGAATGTGGACAGGGAAATCTCTGGAGACAAAATCACCCACGGTAATGTGGACGGACCCCGGATGCAGAAATCACCACGGTAATGTGGACAGGCACTCCCGGTGCAGAAATCACCACGGTAAGGGGACAGGCATCCGGTACAGAAATCCCCGGTAATGGGCAGGGATCCCGGATGACAAAATCACCACGGGAATTGGACGGACTCCCTGGGAAGAAATCACCACGGAAGTGGCACCCCCGGATGACAAAAATCACCACGGACCTGTGGCTGGACCACCAACAGATTGATGATACACATGTTTCAGAGTGACTGATCACCTGACAGATGTGATGATACACACTGCACAGATGTGACTGTACACAGCACAGATTACTGATGCTATTGCAATAAGTACCACTTACAATGTACTGATACACACTACACAGATGTGACTAAAAAACCAGCCACAGATGCAGTAATACCAGCACACTAGTGACTGAAAACACGCCAAATCGACGGATACACACTACAAAGGTGTTTGATACACACAACCAAATTTTGGGACGATACACACTACTCAATGTGCTGATACACACAAATCATTTTGGATTAGTACACAGCACAAAATTTGAAGATACAACACACAAATGTGCTGATACACACCCACAGATTGACGAACACACCCCAAATGTCGATACACAGCACACAAATTGATGATACACACCCACAGATGTATGAACCACTAAAAATTTTGGATTAGTACACACACACGATTTGAATGATAACAGCCCCAAAAAATTGATGATACACACACCTAAGTGGGGGTCAAACACGGGCGAAAAATGTGGCCTTTTAATGAGCGACGTGAGTTCGACGATTGTTACTATAGACCCATTTTCCCAAAACAGTCCTACGAATCGGACCTTTTTTTGATCAGTTTTCCGACACAGACATAACGACGGGGCCTTTTACTTTTCTCCCCGCAGCAGGGGGTGTGTGTGGGAAACACAATCCAAATTACCCCCAAAGGGCCCTGACCCCGTGTCCCCCACGGGAAAGGGCCCCGGGGCCAAGGACGACAGGTCCGCCGCGTTCCTGTTGCCATCACCCCAGCAGTCCCCGGGGGGAGGGCAACACGGACATCATCGACACCACCCTGGCGTTGACAGCTGCTGAGAAGAGAGAGGCTTACAACAGAGTGACGTCGGATCGCTCTGGTTTTGGCATCTCCAGTTCTTTTTCTGAAGAAAACTTGTCTTCTCCACCGCTGCGTCCGAGACGATTTCAGCGCTCTCTGTCCAGAGAGTCCAGCTGCTCTGACTACAGCCCCAAGAGAACGAAACGAGCCGTGTCCAGAAGTTCCCCCAACTTCAACACTGGCCAGACGTGCAGCGGAAACAGCCTGCAGGTACCTCATGCTGGAGAATCCTTGGTGTCTAAGAACACACTGATTAAGCGACGTAGGTCCCATACAGGTGCAGACAACTCTCTCCTTCCCAGCTGCCATTCCCCCATCCCAGACTCGCATGCCTGTTCACAGCAGAACTCGCCCAGTGACAGCACACCAACTCACCTACCTCTGTGGGCACGGTGCCAGATGTGTTGCTCTCTCCCATCACCACTCCCCCACGTCCAGGGCGCCATCCCCTATCCCTGACGTCACCATTTCTTCTGTCAACCAGTCTCTGGAACTGATCAGCTTCGCCAGTTCACCGGAAGGTTCTTCACGTGGCAACTCCCCGCCAGAAGACCACCCCCGACAGTCATTGATTCAATCACCTGCAAAAATACAAACGACTGTGTTTGAAAACAGTGACTCCACGCGTGTGTTAGGTGGATGTGGTCGAGTGGACAATCACGCCAATCATTCTCCAAACTCATCTGCACACAATGCAGACGCCGTGTATGGGACTCAGCACTCGGAACACTTGTCACCGTACAGATACCTGGAGTCGTCCCCTAAACCTCGCTCTCCACGTCTCACCCAGTTCCGCGCTCTTCAAAAGTTTCAAACCATCTCCTCCCCTGACGGGTCGCCAGAGCAGCTGACACCGAGCATCTTCAGGAGTCACTCCTCCTCTGGAGATGAGGCAGGTCCCCTTCACATCCCGGTGTCCTGCACATTCTACTCATCCAAACACACACTGTTGCCTCATCCCCGGGCACGGCTGTGGGCGGCTGGAGACCGGAACTCCTCGTCCACAGAATCGCCCATGCCCAGCACTCCCCCCTGTCCAGAGACCCCTCCTCCACCTCGGACAGCTCTTCCTCCCACAGAGACAGCCAGTCCACCACGTCAGCAGCAATGCCCACTTCCACCTGCGTCTCCCCAAGTCACCAACACTGGAGTCCATTCAGGTTGTAACTGCCCAAGGTGATGATTCTGTACTACAAACTAACTGCTCTAAGCCTTTCCCAGATAAACTGAACGTATCAGAGAAACATGTCACAGAACCATCAAACATCAATACTGGCGTGCAGTCAACAGCTGAACCAGTTCCAGCTGGTCCTCTTCCAACATCGTCATCGGAACCAGATCCGCTGAAGGCTTTACATTTGCGAAGATCCCGATTCAAGGCCAGAGAACAGCTTCTCGCTGCAGCAACACTCCAGCAGCTCTGAGCAGAGTTCCTTTGAGACGGACACCTCTCCTAGTCGCCGATTCTTCTGGGCGTCTGGCCAGAAGACGGTTGTGTCTACTGAGGTGCCTTCAAAGGACTGCCTCCTCGGTGACTCCATTCCACAGGCAGTGAGATGCACGTGGACATCCAGTGACGTTGGTAAAGCAGGTCCGGCACCATCCCAACGCCCTGGAACCCAGGGACCGTGACGTCGGAGTCCTGCAATTCTAGTTCATCGCCCTCTGACCTGATCAGTTCTGATACTTCTCCTCCTCGAAGCAGACCCGACAGGATGAAGAGCAGAGACAGCAGTATGGGAACGGACTGAACAGAGACAATATGGGAATGGACTGAGCAGAGACAGTATGGGAATGGACTGAGCAGAGACAGTATGGGAATGGACTGAGCAG
>JAFLJL010013540.1:164852-182352 GCA_018398815.1 Conus ventricosus | reverse complement strand
AGCATGCTGCTACACGGCCTACAACCAGTCCGCGAAGACAAGCTAATTGCTGCTAGGACCAAGCTAAAAGAAGACTGAGAGTCACAGCGCTAACACAGCCGTTTGACAGTAACACTCTGATCAACACCTCAAACTTCCGCCAGTTGAATTTCCTTCAACCTCCCCTTCTTCCCTCACCTCCTCTCCTTCTCTCTTCTTCTCTTTTATCCTACCCCCTCTCTTCCATTAACTCCCTTCCCTCCACCGCCTCTCTCTCTACATACGTTCCACGCCCCCCCCCCCCCCCCCCTCCTTTTTCCCTAAGCAGAGACTGCGTTCCAGTGTCAGTACTGACAGCTGACCAATGCTGTAGTGGGGCGCTGTACAGACAGATAGCCCAGGACAGGAACCAGTCTTTCAGGAGGTTCGTCCACACTGGGGCACCTGAAGCATGTGAGAGTCACCACGTCCTGACTGTCAGCATGCCCATACAGGATGTCCTGTCAGCATGCCCATACAGGGTGTACATGACTGTCGACTGTGCGCCATACAGGATGTCCTGACTGTCAGCATGCCCATACAGGATGTCCTGACTGTCACATGCCATACGGATGCCTGACTGTAGCATCCCACACGGATGTCCTGACTGTCAGCATGCCCATAACAGGGTGTCCTGACTGTCCATGCCCATACGGGATTCCTGCCCGCATGCCCATACGGGGTGCCTGACTGCAGCATGCCCATACGGGAAATGTCCTGTCGCATGCCCATACAGGTGTCCTGACTGTCAGTATGCCCATACAGGGTGTCCTGACTGTCAGTATGCCCATACAAGATGTCCTGACTGCCCGCATGCCCCTACGGGGTGCCCCTGACTGTCACATGCCCACACAGGATGTTCTGACTGTCAGCATGCCCATACAGGATGTCCTGACTGTCAGCAAGCCCATACAGGATGTCCTGACTGTCTGCATGCCCATACAGGATATCCTGACTGTCAGCATGCCCATACAGGATGTCCTGACTGTCAGCATGCCCATACGGGAAAGGTTCTGACTGTCAGAAATGCCCATACAGGATGTCCTGACTGTCAGCATGCCCATACAGGATGTTCAGACGTAAAGCATCCCCAAAAAAACCGGATTTTTGACTGTCAGCATGCCCATACGGGATCTTCTGACACAGCATGCCCATACGGGATTCCTGACTGTCAGCATGCCCATACGGGATGTTCGACTGTCAGCATGCCCAACAGGATGTCCTGACTGTCAGCATGTCCATACAGATATCCTGACTGTCAACATCCCCATACAAGATCTTCTGACTGTCAGCATGCCCATACAGGATGTCCTGACTGTCCGCTTGTCCATGCAGGATGTTCTGACTGTACGCATGCCCGTACAGGATGTCCTGACTGTCAACATGCCCATACAGGATTACGACTGTCAGCATGCCCATACAGGATGTCCTGTCAGCATGCCCATACGGGAGGGTCCTGACCTGCCAGCATGCCCATACAGGATGTCCTGTCACATCCCATACAGGATGTCCTGACTGTCAGCATGTACATACAGGATGTCCTGTCAGCATGCCCATACAGGATGTCCTGACTGCCCAACATGCCCATACATATGTCCTGACTGTCAGCACGTGCATCAGGATTTTCCTACTGTCAGCATGCCCATACAGGATGTCCTGACTGTCAGCATGCCCATACAGGATGTTCTGACTGCAGCATGCCCATACAGGATGCCCTGACTGTCAGCATGCCCATACAGGATGTCCTGACTGTCAGCATGCCCATACAGGATGTTCTGACTGCCCGCATGCCCATACGGGATGTCCCAACTGTCAGCATCCCATACGGGATGTACTGACGTCAGCATGCCCATACAGGATGTCCTGACTGTCAGCATGCCCATACAGGATGTTCTGACTGTCAGCATGCCCATACAGGATGTCCGACTGTCAGCATGCCCATACAGGATGTCCTGACTGTCAGAAATGCCCATACAGGATGTCCTGACTGTCAGCATCCCACATACAGGATGTCCTGACTGTCAGCATGCCCATACAGGAGGTTCGTACTGTCGCATGCCCATACAGGATGTCCTGACGTCAGCATGCCCATACAGGATGACCTGACTGCAGCATGCCCTCCTAAACAGAGCGGTTTACTCTACCGGACACTGTGTTCATTGACAAAGTGAGGGGCAACCAATTAGTAAACAAACTCCTTTTATTTACCAGTATGTGTGCGTGCGTGCGTGCGTGCGTACGGCGTGCGTGCGTACGTGCGTGCGTGCGTGTGTGCGTGTGTGTTGTGTCCACTGAACACTTTTTAGTGTCATAGCTATACAGCCCGATGACAGGGGGGGGGGGGGGGGGGGGGGGGGAGGGGGAGGGGTGGATGCAAAGCAAAAAGCCAATTACCTAGACGGCAAATTCGCAACAAACATGAATTAAAACAATGCTGCTATTCCAAGCACCATAAGCATACATACCGACACACTTTGCAGCAATTGTGGTGGGGTGGGGTGTGTGTGTGTGTGTGTGTGTGGTTGTGTGTGTGTGTGTGTGTGTGTGTGTGTGTGTGTGTGTGTGTGTGTGTGTGTGTGCAGCGTGCTTGCGTGGGTGTACGTGTGTGATGTGCTCGCGTGTGTACTGCGCACGCGCGCGCGTGCGCGTGTGTGCCTTTATGTGCCCTGTGCATGGGTGCGTGCGTGCGTGCGTGTGTAGACCAGACAGACATTTACAGAAGAGTTGTTTTTCTCACCAGGACTGCCACAGATGCAAGCTTCTCAAAAAACATTTTCTGTTTTGTGGTGATGGTTTGGAATTAAACAAAGCCATATTTTGCCAGACTGATACAACAAGTATTTTCCTCCAAACGGCTATGACAAGACAGTTTGCTTCACAAAATGACATAAAACAACAAATCTTGACACCAAACTGATATAAAACAACAAATCTTCACACCAAACTAATATATCAATACCGCTCTTTTTACTTAACTAAATTAACAAGACAGTTCTTTTAAACCAAACTGATATAACAAGACAGTTCTTTCACTAAACTGATGTAACAAGACAGTTCTTTTCACTAAACTAATATAACAAGACAGCTCTTTCACCAAACTAATATAACAAGACAGCTCTTTTCACCAAACTGATATAACAAGACAGTTCTTTTAAACCAAACTAATATAACAAGACAGCTCTTTTCACCAAACTGATGTAACAAGACAGCTCTTTTCACCAAACTGATGTAACAAGACAGCTCTTTTCACAAACTGATGTAACAAGATAGCTCTTTTCACCAAACTAATGTAACAAGACAGCTCTTTTCACCAAACTGATGTGACAAGACAGCTCTTTCACCAAACTGATATAACAAGACAGCTCTTTTCACCAAACTGATGTAACAAGACAGCTCTTTCACCAAACTGATGTAACACGACAGCTCTTTTCACCAAACTAATATAACAAACAGCTCTTTTCACCAAACTGATGTGCAAAGACAGCTCTTCACCAAACTGATGAGCAAGACAGCTCTTTTCACCAAACTGATGTAACAAGACAGATCTTTTCACCAAACTGATGTAACAAGATAGCTCTTTTCACCAAACTAATATAACAAGACAGCTCTTTTCACCAACTGATGTGACAAGACAGCTCTTTTCACCAAACTAAATATAACAAGACAGCTCTTTTCACCAAACTGATATAACAAGACAGCTCTTTTCACCAAACGATATAACAAGACAGCTCTTTTCACGAAACTGATGTAACACGACAGCTCTTTTCACCAAACTAATATAACAAGACAGCTCTTTTCACCAAACTGATGTGACAAGACAGCTCTTTCACCAAACTGATGAAACAAAATAACTCTTTCACCAAACTGATGTGACAAGACAGCTCTTTTCACCAAACTAATATAACAAGACAGCTCTTTTCACCAACTGATATAACAAGACAGCTCTTTTCACCAAACTGATGTAACACGACAGCTCTTTTCACCAAACTAATATAACAAGACAGCTCTTTTCACCAAACTGATGTGAAAGACAGCTCTTTTCACCAAACTGGTGTAACAAAATAACTCTTTTCACCAAACTGATGTGACAAGACAGCTCTTTTCACCAAACTAATATAACAAGACAGCTCTTTTCACCAAACTGATATAACAAGACAGCTCTTTTCACCAAACTAATATAACAAGACAGCTCTTTTCACCAAACTGATATAACAAGACAGCTTTTTCACCAAACTGATATAACAAGACAGCTCTTTTCACCAAACTAATATAACAAGACAGCTGTTCACCAAACTGATGTGACAAGACAGCTCTTTTCACCAAACTGATGTGACAAGACAGCTCTTTTCACCAAACTGATGTTCCCAGGCTCTTCTCCTGTCTCATTTCATGGGGAACGGCTTGTTGGGCTTTTCACAGACATGCAATGAAAGGGGAAACAACTCCTTTATTCTTCTACTACCTCCTTCCCCACCCAGCAGCAGCAACAGGACTAGCGGCATCATGAGAGCAGCAACGGCATCAGCAGCAGCTACAGGAACAGCGCCTTGGAAGAGCAGCAGCGACAGCAGCACAGATACAGCGCTTAAACAGGAGGAGCAGCAGAGCAAGCACGACATCATCACCATCAGCAGCAGCAGTAGCATGTGTTGGCCTGCATCGAGCAGCTTCCCTCGCAGACCCCTTCTGTCCCCACCCCCATCCCCCCATCCCCGCCCTCCCTCATCCTCCCTCACTCTCCTCCACCCACTGTGACGCTGTGATCCCTACCTCCCCCATCCCCACTCTCCTACTTCCTCGCTTTTTTTCTCTCTCTCACTCATATATTTACTTTCTAATTCACTTGAGATGCGTTTTTCAAAACCGACAACAAAACACTTGTGTCTTTTTAGGTTTTAGGATCGACTACAGAATTAAACAACTGACAATGAAATGGAATGTGTGTGTGTGTGTGTGTGTGTGTGTGTGTGTGTGTGTGTGTGTGTGGTGAACAAACGTCTTGATTTTTGAAGCCTGACATACCAAGGTTGACAGCATTAGGAGCAGGCCAGTGGGTAGTCGTCACTATCACATGGGTCAAACATGGCATGCAGGCTGTGAACGACAGATTAGTCCCGTGAAGGATGAAGTTGGGCATCCATGAGTGTTCTTTATTGTCTTTAGTTGGTTATGACTGATGAATGTTCGGTATTGTCTTTTGGCTGGCTAATAGTGATGAATGTTCTATATTGCCTTTAGTTAGCAATGACTGATGAATGTTCGGTATTGTCTTTAGCTGCCTATGACTGACAAATGTTCGTATTGTCTTTAGCTGGCTATGACTGATGAAAATTTTGTATTGTCTGTATCTAGCCATGACGAGTGAATGTTTCTGTGTTGAATTTAGATGGCCAGTGCCGATGAATTATGACTGTAACTTTTGTTGTCACCATGGCTTTTTTTTTAAATTCATGTATAAAACTGAACGGGCGGGATGACATGAACACTATTTCTACGCAGGGAAACTAGGCATGATGAATAACAGCAATGGTGTGTCGGAAATCGACTTCACTTTGACCCATAGTGTAGGAATACATTAGGACAGTGAAATGCTTGTGTGGTCACTGTCAGTGTGTGTGGTGTGTGTGTGTGTGTGTGTGTGTGTGTGTGTGTGTGTGTGTGTGTGGTGTTGTGTGTGTGTGTGTGTTGTGTGTGTGGCGTGCGTGCGTGTGTGCGTGCATGTGCGCGCGCATGTGTGTGTAGAGGAGTGAGGTTTCTGGCTGGGGTATTGGGGAGGGGGGGGGGGGGTCAGAAAAGTGTCCTATATGCAGCTAACATTAACACCACTGTATATGCTGCTGCTGTTGTTACTAAGACATTGTCGCATAGTATATACTTTTACACTGTTTCTTTGTGTTTGTTACTAACACATTGTCGCATAGCACATAACGTTTACACTGTTTCTTTGTGTTTTGTATGATTGGTTGTTAACACGTTGCATACGGTTATATTCATTAGTCATGCCAACGTTTCCTTCCCAGTGAGTGCAACCTTGCCGTTGGTGGGAGCTTGCGTGTCTCTTTGACCCGGAGAGCTATGCTGGCGGGAGATTCGTCTCCTGGTAGGCCACCCAAGCCAGACAGGTCAAAGGGTAGAGACCAGACAAAGAGCACTCAACTGGCCCTCCAGGTTGGGGTTTGAATTGGGCTAACAACCCGGTCCTAGAAAACAAAAGTTGTTACAGAAAACCGCAATGACATTTTCTGAGAATAGCATGGTTGGGGAAGAGTTCTCTCTAGCAGAGCCCATGACGCGAGCTGGTGAAAGCCTTCAGGAAGCCAGTGCGCCGACAACTCTTCTGACGACCAAAGCCAAGACCAGGATAGGGACCTGGAACATCAGAACCCTATACGAGACTGGAAAAACAGCACAAGTGAGTAGTGAGATGCACAGGTAACAACCTAAAGATCCTTGGCCTGTGCGAAACTAGATGGACAGGAAACAGGAAGAACAAGGCTGACAAGTGGAGACACCATCATCTACTCTGGACGAGAAGAAGACCACCACACACGCACGGAGTAGCGTTGCTGATGACACCCGAGGCGACGCGAGCACTGCTGTCCTGGGAAACCAGTGTCACCAAGGATCCTCACTGCAAGATTCAATTCAAAGGGCAGGAAAACCACCATCTTACAGTGCTACGCCCCCACAAACGTAGCAGACCCAGAGGAAAAGGAGGAATTCTACAATCAACTCCAAACAGTCGTGGATAGAGTGCCGAAGAGAGACCTTAAGATCCTCATGGAGATCTCAATGCCAAAGTGGGAACGGACAACAAGGGCAGAGAGCAGATTATGGGCATACACGGAACAGGAATACAAAATGAAAATGGAGAACTGTTTGTGGAATTCTGTGCTTTCAACGACATGGTCATCGGAGGCACTGTTTTCCCACACAAAAACATTCACAAGATGACTTGAATTCACCTGATGGGAAGACCCAGAACCAAATCGACCACATTACCATCGGCAGAAAATGGCGCAGAAGTTTACATGACGTGAGAGTGAAACGGACAGACGCAGCATCAGACCACAACCTTGTGATAGCTGTGCTAAAGACCATATTGAAAGCCTACAAAGACCAAGCAGGCTGACTATCACATAAGTACAATGTACACAGTCTGAAGGAGAGAGCAACAACAGAGGGTTCAAACTGGAACTGAGAAACAGATTCAGCGTACTTGACCACTTGCTGAAGAAACAATCGAAGACCACTGGTGTGACCTGAGGGAGGTCTGGCAGACGACATGTACACAAGTGCTTGGAAAGAAGCAAAGAAAACACAAAGAATGGCTGACAGCTGGAACATGGACCCTCATCACAGAGCGAAGCACCTAAAAGACCAGATCAACCAGACCCAAGACCAAGACCAAACCACAAGCAAGAGTTACAGGCACACTACTGGGACGTCAACCGCCAAGTTAAGAAAGTGCTAGACAAGACAAAAACAATTCATCCATGAGCTCACAGAAGGGCAGAAACAGCGGCATGGACAGAGAAACATGAAAAGACTGTATGAGATTACCCGAACACTCTCTGGAAAGACCAGCAACCCCAGTCGCCCGGTCAAAGACAAGGAGGGAAACACCATCGCAGGAGAAGCTGAGCAGAGAGCAAGGTGGCAGAGCACTTTAAAGAGACACTGAATAGACCTGCACCACCTGTCCCCCCAGACATTCCACCACCAACCCAGCTTCTGGACATCAACACAGGCCCACCAACCAAGACGGAAGTTACCAAAGCATCAAGTCACTGAAGTCAGTAAAGCAACGTCCAGACGGAATTCCACCTGAAGCACTGAAAGCAGACATCCAGACGTCAACAGAGATGCTGCATCCACTCCTAAGCAAGATCTGGGAGCAGGAACGAGTGCCAGAAGACTGGAAAAGAGGCCCTGGTGAAGCTGCCGAAGAAAGGGACCTGTCATCCTGTAAAAACTGGAGAGGGATTATGTTGCTGTCCATCCCGGGAAGGTGCTGACCAAAATCATGCTAGAGAGACTAAAGACCGCCCTAGACAAGACCCTCCGCCAAGAACAAGCTGGATTTCGCCAAGACAGATCATGCACAGACCAAATTGCCACCATGAGAAATATCATCGAGCAGTCTCTGGAGTGGCAGACCCCCTTGTACGCAGTATTTGTAGATTTCCAGAAGGCATTTGACAGCATCGACAGAGATACCATCTGGAAACTCATGCACCACTATGGCTTCCCACCCAAGTTTGTGCATCATCCAGCAACTCACGAGGATGCCACATGCCAGGTCGTCCACGATGGGAAGCTAACGAAGCCCTTCACTGTACAACCGGCGTCCGTCAGGGTGTCTACTATCGCCAACAATTTTCCTGATGGTCGTTGACTGGATAATGCGGCAGTCTACAGACGGCAAGAGGACAGGAATCCAGTGACTTTCACCAAGCAACTGGAAGACCTGGACTTCGCCGACGACATCAGCCTTCTGTCCCACAAACAGCAAGACGCACAAGAGAAGCTGTCCGGTAGCAGAAGAAGCAGGAAAGACAGGCCTCCAAATCAACACAAAGAAAACAGAAGCCATGAGAGTCAACAACCAGCAACGAGACCCACTACGACTACAACAGGAAGACATCATTGAAGTTGACAAGTTTGTCTACCTCGGCAGTGTGGTCAGCAAAGATGGAGGTACAGATGAGGATATCAAGAGTCGCATCAATAAAGCCAGGCACATCTTTACTACGCTACGGCCTATCTGGAATTCCTCTGCCCTCTCACTCCATAACAAGATCAAATCTTCAACTCAAATGTGAAACCTGTCCTTTTGTATGGTTCTGAAACGTGGCGAACAACAAAGACAAACACCCACAAACTCCAAACATTTATCAACAGATGTCTGCGAAACATTGTGAACACAGATGGCCAGATGTTATTGCCAACGCAGAACTGTGGACAAGACCCAGCAAGTTCCAATAGAAATAGAAATCAGAAAACGGAAGTGGGGATGGATTGGCCCACCCTCAGAAAGTCTCCATCCAACATCACAAGACAAGCCCTTGAATGGAACCCTCAGGGCAAAAGAAGAGTGGGAAGACCAAGACAGACATGGCGAAGGAGTACCGACGCGGAAGTGAAGGCCGCCGGAATGACGTGGCCAAGCTGAAGAAGATCTCCCAAAACTGTGTCCGCTGGAAGAGTGTGGTTGCGGCCCTATGTTCCCCAGGAATTCAGAGGACTAAAGAAGAAGAAAAGAAGATGCCAACGTTTCTGACTAGCAGATACTCCACACGTTACATGAAAGATTGATAGCAGACAGACCGACAGACAGACAGACAGACAGACAGAAGAAAGAAAGACAGCAACAGACAAACAGACCGACCGACCGACAGACAGACAGACAGACAGACAGACAGAGAGACAGACAGACAGACAGACAGACAGACTGACTGACTGACTGACTGACTGACCGACCGTGCTTTGTATCAGGCGTGTTGTTCGTTATGCACTAAGAAGTGTGTGTAATTTGCATAGATTATTTAAACGATATTTAACATGATGAGATGTGATTTATTCGGAGCCAGGACATTAGAAGTGAATGTCTATGATCAACGTCGAGTTTCTTCTTGTTCATGTGCAGTGTGTGTGACAAACACCAAGCGTTCCTCTTGTCCATTTGCGATGTCTGCGATATTGTCCAGATTGCCTTTTTCTCCATTTTTAATGTCAGTGATATATATCAGACGTTTCTCCTTTCCATTTTAAATGTCTGTGATATATCACAGACCTTCATCTTTTCCATTTTTAATGTCTTTTATATATTTCAGACGTTTTTTTTTTCCCATTGTTTATGCCTGTGATATATCCTAGATGTTCTTCTTTTTTTCCATTTTTAATGTTTTTTTAATACAGCAGACGTTCCTCTTTTCCATTTTTAATGTCTGTAATACACACCAACGTTCTTCTTTTCCATTTTTAATGTCTGTGATCTATACCAGACGTTCCTGTTTTTCCATGTGTGATGATTGTGATATACTCCAACATTCCTCTTTTCCATGTGTGATGATTGTGATATACTCCAACATCCCTCTTTTCCATGTGTGATGATTGTGATATACTCCAACGTCCCTCTTTTCCATGTGTGATGATTGTGATATACTCCAACGTTCCTTTTCCATGTTTGTGATCTGTAACAATAGCAAAGATTCATCTTTTCCAGTAGAAGAAACTCTTTGAAGAGCTGCACAGACAAAAGGTCTTCAAAGAAGAAACCCCCCTCATACAAATGTTCCGGACCTGACCTCTTTACGTCATGAGGGGGCGGGCCTCATCCCGGTCCTGACTCACACAAGCCACTCTGCTGCCCGGAAGCTTTGTGGGCTCTGCCGCGATACGATCCGTACCTTCAGGGGGGTGGGGCACGTTGCGACGGATGCTTACCCTCACAGCAGGATGTCTTACCCTCACAGCCGGATGTCTTACCCTCACAGCCGGATGTCTTACCCCCACAGCCGGATGTCTTATCTCCACAGCTGGATGTCTTACCCCACAGCCGATGTCTTACCCTCAGCCGGATGTCTTACCTCACAGCCGGATGTCTTACCCTCACAGCCGGATGTCTGACTCACACAGCCTTTGGTCACCTGCCCTAGGTTGGGAAAGTCTTATGAAATTCTCGTGTGTTCCTCCTGGACCCGGTCCAGGGGGGTCTGCTGTCAGTCGCCTCTGCTGTTGCCTTGAAGGCTCTGGTTCCTTTCTCCCCCAGAGACCTGTTTCATGAGATCATCAGCGAATGAGCCTACGAACTGTCTCACTACCACTTCTGTGGCGAGGACCTTGGCTCCGAAGCCAGATTTCCTCAAGCTGCCGGCTAGACCGGACACACACCCACTTCTAAGAGCCGTAGATGTGAGCTTCCACCATTCTGCTTCCTGACTGCACATTCAGTTCAGAAAGAATCGCTCGTTTTGATGAATCTGTGGGGAATGTTATATCGTAGATATGAGCTTCCACCATTCTGGGTTCAGTAAAAAATCGCTCGTTTTGATGAATCTGTGTGGAATGTTATATCGTAGATATGAGCTTCCACCATTCTGGGTTCAGTAAGAATCGCTCGTTTTGATCTGTGTGGAATGTTATATCGTAGATATGAGCTTCCCCATTCTGGGTTCAGTAAAAATCGCTCGTTTTGATGATCTGTGTGGAATGTTATATCGTGATATGAGCTTCCACCATTTTGGGTTCAGTAAGAATCGCTCGTTTGTATAAATCTGTGTGGAATGTTATATCGTAGATATGAGCTTCCACCATTTTGGGTTCAGTAAGAATCGCTCGTTTTGATAATCTGTGTGGAATGTTATATCGTAGATATGAGCTTCCACCATTTGGGTTCAGTAAGAATCGCTCGTTTTGATAAATCTGTGTGGAATGTTATATCGTAGATATGAGCTTCCACCATTTTGGGTTCAGTAAGAATCGCTCGTTTTGATAAATCTGTGTGGAATGTTATATCGTAGATATGAGCTTCCACCATTTTGGGTTCAGTAAGAATCGCTCGTTTTGATAAATCTGTGTGGAATGTTATATCGTAGATATGACTTCCACCTTTTTGGGGTTCAGTAAGAATCGCTCGTTTTGATAAATCTGTGTGGAATGTTATATCGTAGATATGAGCTTCCACCATTTTGGGTTCAGTAAGAATCGCTCGTTTTGATAATCTGTGTGGAATGTTATATCCGGCTTCATGCCACTCTCCTTGAGGATCTCTGGATGGTTTTTCCGATTCTTGGGGTCTGCTGTGCACTCCCAGTCATCCACCTCATCCAGCAGCACGTCCATGCTCTGCTTGTCACCGCTGCTCCAGACCATGGACTTGTGGCCACCTGTCGGGTACATCGTTCCTTTTTCCCATCCTGGTTTCTTTGGAATCCTCTTCTTTCTTGAGCTCCCTTGGTTACTGACCCACGACCACACCTTCCTCCTGTTGATCCCCAAAGCCTGTCTGTTGGTTTGTGGTGGTCGTGACGACCACACCTTCCTTCCTGTTGATCCCAATGCCTGTCTGTTGGTTTGTGTGTGTCCTGACGACCACACCTTCCTTCCTGTTGATCCCAATGCCTGTCTGTTGGTTTGTGTGTGTCGGACGACCACACCTTCCTTCCTGTTGATTCCAATGCCTGTCTGTTGGTTTGTGTGCGTCCTGTTCTTTCCTTGATCTTCAGGTGTTTCCTCAGCCACGTTCACTGCCTCCCAAGCTGTACATTTCCTGCTTGTTTTCAGCCTGGGCTAGATTCATCTCATGACCTTTCTCCTGAGTGCCGACGCATGGTTAGTTCACTTCTATCTTTGTGCTCCTTCAGGGTGGATATCAGGGAGAAGTCATTTGCCACTCCCTTGAGCGCGTGTTGATTTGGGCCTCCACTGATTCCACTGTGCTGGTACTGATGTCGTCTACAGTAGAGACCACAGGAGCTTCCAGATCACATGAAGCGTGGCCTCAGACCATGCAGGTACCAGGGAGGCCATTATCGGCAGGCTTTTCTCTACCCTTGGCTGGGTTTCTGATCCCAGAGTGACGTCTTCCCCGGAGTCTCCATGTTGTAAGAGAATCAGTATTATCAGTCCACATTCAATATCTAACTTTCTGTGTTCCATGTTGCCTGTCTGATGACTGTCAAAATCCCGTTTCCAAATGTTCTGTGTTGTAAATCAGAAGGTTCGGTCTCTCCGTGTTGTTCCCCGATTGTCTCCAGAGATGTGTCGTGTTGTTCCATTATAGTCTCCAGAGATGTGTCGTGTTGTTCCCCAATAATCTCCAGAGATGTGTCGTGTTGTTCCCCAATAATCTCCAGAGATGTGTCGTGTTGTTCCCCAATAGTCTCCAGAGATGTTCGTGTGTTCCCCAATAGTCTCCAAGATGTGTCTTGTTCCCCAATAGTCTCCAGAGATGTGTCTTTTTGTTCTCCAATAGTCTCCAGAGATGTGCTGTGTCACAACGTCCCCCTGTCGTGTAATGTAACACAGTATAACACAATGTAACACAGTACAACCCCACGTAAGACAGTACAACACAATGTGACACAGTACAACACAATGTAACACAGTATAACACAATGTAACACAGTACAACCCCACGTAAGACAGTACAACACAACGTAACACAGTACAATACAATGTAACACAGTACAACACCATGTAACAAAAGTACAACACCATGTAACACAGTACAAACACCATGTAACACAGTACAACACAATGTAACACATTACTACACCACGTAACACAGTACAAGACAAGGTAACACAGTACAACACCATGTAAAACAGTACAACACAATGTAACACAGTGCAACAAAATGTAATGCCTTTTTTGACAATACGAGTGAAGACATTTTTAAACGCATAATTTATTTTGCTATGTCATCGTTTCACAGAAATGACAAACTGAAGTTAGGTTGGTTTGTGATGTGTGTCAAGTGTGGTGACTCGGGACTCGGTGTTTGAGTACATGTACATGCTGTATATTCTTGTGGTTTTGCGATGCATACAACACTGGTGTGTACTGCTCTTTGCGCTATACATGAAGTTGATGGATGTGTGCTATTTGTTCATTTTACCCATGTTCGTGTGGAATTATGGACCATTAAAGAGAACAGACGCCCAACAGTGCGCTGATTGTAATTTCCAGACTGACAGGTCAGTGTCTCCCCACTCCACTCCAAACCCACTGTATAACTAGCGTGATTCCACTACCTCCATTGAAACGGGAAAAAAAAGTTCAGTTTTTGGGGTTTGAACGACACGTTTATTTAACGCCCTTCTGACCTGCTCTGGAGAGAATTGTTATTTCTGCTATCATGTCAGAAAGCAAGTCTTCTTCATACAACGTACATTTCCTTTCACACATCACGAGCAGAGTGACACTTTAAACACAAAACATAGAGGAGTTAATGGACAGAATAACTTGCGACAAGAGAAAATGTGAAATATGAAGTTTCAAAGACATATTTACCGAAACAGTCACGATCGCTTCTAAACATCACTTAGTTTCACCAATATCACTCCAGCTAAACAATCTCTTCGTAGCGAGGGGGGAAGCGTGCCCCGGTATGGGGAAGAAATGGGAGAGGGAGGGGGAGGGTGGCTCAATCCACGTGTATGTGAGATCCTACAGACATTTCAATACAAACCCAGCGCCATTCGGGGCTGTCAGCTCCATTATACAGCGACCCCTCGCAGCCATGGCTTCGTATTCATTTATTGTTTTATTTGTTTATTTATTTATTTATGTATTTATTTACTGAGCCCCTGTGGGCACGTGTGCACGCGTGTGTGCGTGTGTGTGTGTGTGAGGAGAGAGAGAGAGAGAGAGAGAGAGAGAGAGAGAGAGAAGAGAGAGAAGAGAAGAGAGAGAGAGAGAGAGAGAGAGAGAGAGAGCTCAAGTCAAACGTGTTTCTATTAAGGATCAGTTTTCCTCAGTTTGCCCTCACATGGAGGCAATTTAAAAATGGGGATAGAAAATGCGAACGGGTTTGAAATGATAATATTACTAAATATGAAAAGCAATCTGGCAAATACGAAATAACAGTGTGGGGTGTGTGTGTGTTGTGTGTGTGTGTGTGGGTGTGTGTGTGTGTGTGTGTGTGTTGAGAGAGAGAGAGAGAGAGAGAGAGAGAGAGAGAGAGAGAGAGAGAGAGGGGAGAGAGAGAGAGAGAGAGGGGAGAACAAACCATGCAGTTTGTGCAATGTAACCAAAATATTTTAAGTTAAAGTGTGTGTGTCCGTGTGTGTGTGCGAGAGAGAGGAGAGAAGAGAGAGAGAGAGAGAGAGAGAGAGAGAGAGAGAGAAAAGAGAGAGAGAGAGAGGGGAGAGATACTGCAGAGAACAACCATGTAGTTTGTGCAATGTAACCAAAATATTTAAGTTATAGTGTGTGTATCCGTGTGTGTGTGTGCGTGAGAGAGAGAGAGAAGAGAGAGAGGGGAGAGAGAAGGGGAGAGGAAGAGAGAGAGAGAGAGAGAGAGAGAGAGCGAGTACAGAGGATGTGCTTAACTCCGTTCAGTCACTAGTCAGTGGTAAGAGATGTGTTTCAAGCTTACAGAAGAGGACGCATTAGTTATCTATTGTTGTCATCTATTGTTGTCATCTATTGTTGTCATCTATTGTTTGTCATCTATTGTTGTCATCTACTGTTGTCATCTACTGTTGTCATCTATTGTTGTCATCTATTGTTGTCATCTACTGTTGTCATCTACTGTTGTCATCTATTGTTGTCATCTATTGTTTCTGACACTCATCGTGCAGTCTGCACGGGAAGGAAGTGAGAGAACACGCAAACTCCACACGCTGATGAGTCAGTCAAGGAAAAGACCAAACCCGCAACCAGTGTTGAAATTAGTTGGCTTGGAAAGTCTTATCACACTGAGCGACACACTGACATTGCCACGCTGTTCGCTGCGTTTCGTGCTTAAGAGGTGCGCTAGATTTCTTAAAGAATTGCACAGACGGCGACAGCATACGGAAAACAACACAACAACAACAACAAAGAGGCAACACTTAGCAGAATACAATTTGATGGTCTTAAAAAAAAAAATGCCTGTTAGAAATTTGATATGGATCGATGAAATGAAGACCTTTGCTAGAACGCCTTGATAATGCCTGTGGCTACGTCAGACAACTGACTGCCACAGTGACAGCTTACATAGACTTGTAACATTTAACTAGTCATCAAAGCACAGCCGTAACTTGTTATTCACCAACCCGTCCCATTGCAAACAAACCAATCACAGAAATGCGGTGTTTCAGCCGCCTGCAGAACTCGCGCCGCGAGAGGTCACAAAGAAACGCCACTCCGCGACAACGAACAAAACAGCGGCTCGGTCAAACTAGAACGTTCCTTTGCCCTACTTGTCCCGCTCACCCAGCCTTGTCGGGGGTTGAACCAAAAAGACGTTCTAGTGTGGCGGGCTGACTGTCATTTCTCAGCTATTCCGGTAAGTTGTGATTCAGGATATTTCCGTTTTGTTATTGTCGTTAACCTTATCAAAACCCACATACATGTATATGTAAACTTACTCTCATGCGCGCGCGCACGCTTCAGCGTGAGAACACCGACAACACACACACGCACACACACAAGCACATCCAAGCTCAATTTTATGCCACAGTTACGACCGAATACAAACAGCGGCTTATTTGGAGCAACACACTGACACAGATTGCAGACGAGCACTAACTGGATTACGAATAAGTGCCCGAGAAAAAAGAAAAACAGATTATTCACGACATGCCACGTCGTTGAGGACGAACTACATTTTCCTCGATGACTGCAAATTATTTGACCACTAACGTACCGATGACAAGGATCATAAAAACTGATTTTCCACCACAGACTAACATGACAGAACTGCAAGACACGGACAACATGTCAGCAGCACACAAACAACATACACATGACACGCAGTGACAACAGAGAAGTCGGTGACGCCCACAGACGACACACGATGGCGCCCAGGCACACAGAGTGGTAGCCACAGTACACAAATGAAAGTACACAAATGACACAGCACACAAATGACACAGTAGGCAAATGACATAGTGCCAGACAACAAAGAGGTGGCTGCCGCACACAGACATACACAATGACAGCACCACACAGACAACACACAGACGGCACACAGACATACACAGTGACAGCACAACACAGACACAACACAGACGGCACACAGACAGGCAGTGACAGCAGGTAGATACCGCACAGCACTGCACAGCGCACACACGGTCACACACACAGAGCCGGGATTGAGAGTACAGTCTGGTTTGGAGCTGTGGGCGTGTAATATTACTATCTGATCATGGGTGCAAGGTCGACCATATTTGTTCGTTATTTATTGTTGACTGTTCCCCGCCTCACTGAAAATGTCCGTTCAATTCACGGGGCATGTTTTAGTGGTCCTAGGAAGCGTGATTCACGGGATTCACGTGGAGCCGTCACTTCACAATGACCCGTGAATCAGGCTTCCCGTAGCTCCCCAGGCATCACGTAGCTTCCCGTTGAGCTGCAGCGGTTCGCACAGCGCTGTGTGTTTGGTCTGGAGGCACTGTCACAGAGGCTTACATCAGTCGCCGAGCTACGAGGTGATATATAATTATCTACACTACAAGAGAAAGAGACGGACACATCCGATTATTTAGTCACTTTCTTTCCGTTTAATATCCGCTTCGTTTTCGATTAAAAAAAAATACAGCAAAACAAAAGTGTGATGCGCTCACACACACACACACACACACACGCACGCACGCATGCACGCAGTACACGCGCGCGCGCACACACACACACACACACACACACACACACACACACACACACACACACACACACCACGCCCGCGCGCATACACACACACACACACACACACACACACACACACACACACACACACACACACACACACGCACGCACGCACGCGCGCACA
>JAFLJL010013540.1:154852-159852 GCA_018398815.1 Conus ventricosus | reverse complement strand
TGACACTATAAGGAAGACAGTGGAGGAAGAGCCTGACAGGAAGGCCTTTTGACCATGAACTGACACTATAAGGAAGACACTGGAGGAAGAGCCTGACAGGAAGGCCTCTTGGCCATGAACTGACACTTTTATAAGGAAGACAGTGGAGGAAGAGCCTGACAGGAAGGCCTTTTGGCCATGAAGTGACAGTGTTAGGAAGACACTGAGGAAGAGCCTGACAGGAAGGCCTTTTGACCATGAACTGACACTGTAAGGAAGACACTGGAGAAGAGCCTGACATGAAGGCCTTTTGACCATGAACTGACACTGTAAGGAAGACACTGGAGGAAGAGCCTGACAGGAAGGCCTTTTGACCATGAACTGACACTCTAAGGAAGACAGTGGAGGAAGAGCCTGACAGGAAGGCCTTTTGACCATGAACTGACACTGTAAGGAAGACACTGGAGGAAGAGCCTGACAGGAAGGCCTTTTGACCGTGAACTGACACTGTAAGGAAGACAGTGGAGGAAGAGCGACCATGAACTGACACTATAAGGAAGACAGTGGAGGAAGAGCCTGACAGGAAGCCTTTTGACCATGAACTGACACTGTCAGGGGCCGAATGCATCCGCTGTCAGATTTTTTTTTCTTTTTGGCGCTGCCGGGATTCGAACGTGCACCACCTGGATAGTCGGGCATCTCAAAACCAAGTTGCCTTTGCTCAAGCGTCTTACCCGCACAGCTACCAGTCAGACATCAGTTCGAAGAAGGAAAGAGTTGTTCGTTCTTCCTTGGTCAGATCCAGAGCAACGAACACTTCATTGCACTCCACGTGACAGCACCACACAACTCAGCACGTGACGCGCGTGTTGCAGGCGCCACATTCCAGGGGCGCAGTACCTCAATGTGATGGTGGGACCCCACTCCGAGTTGTTTCCCCGCAGCCTACCACCGCCGGAAGTCTTCCAGGAGGCTGCCCGCGCAGCCGGTGTGCAGGAGGACAGTCACGTGATCTTGTACAGTGACTCGGACAACTGTGGCTTCTTCCTGTCGTCCCGGCCTGGTGGACTTTCATGGTGAGATGGAGCAACAGGGCGCCCGCTTCCCCCTGCTTTGCTGTTTCTTTCCTTTTCTTTTCTTTCTTTCTTCCCTTCTTTCTTTCTTTTCTTTCCTTTTTCTTTCTTTCTTTCTTTTCCTTTCTTTTCTTTCTTTCCCTTTCTTTCTTTCTTTCTTTCTTTTCTTTCCTTTTCCTGTGTTTGATTTTCTTGAATAATCTGGAAATATTTCCTAGACACAGTGCAGGTTGGTGACAATAAAGGACGTGTGTTGATTGCAGGTGTGTGACAGTGAAGGACGTGTGTTGATTGCAGGTGTGTGACAATAAAGGACGTATGTTGATTGCAGTGTGTGACGGTGAAGACGGGTGTTGATTGCAGATGTGTGACAATGAAGGACGTGTGTTGTTTGCAGGTGTGTGACAAAGGACGTATGTTGATTGTAGGTGTGTGACAAAGGACGTGTGTTGATTGCAGGTGTGTGACAATGAAGGACGTGTGTTGATTGCAGGTGTGTGACAGTGAAGGACGTGTGTTGATTGCAGGTGTGTGACAGTGAAGGACGTGTGTTGATTGCAGGTGTGTGACAATGAAGGACGTGTGTTGATTGCAGGTGTGTGACAATGAAGGACGTGTGTTGATTGCAGGTGTGTGACAGTGAAGGACGTGTGTTGTTTGCAGGTGTGTGACAATGAAGGACGTGTGTTGATTGCAGGTGTACGGAGCCCGCAACGTGTCCATTCTGAACGGCGGTTTACAGCGCTGGCAAAGCCTGCAGTACCCCACGTCATCCGCCTGCAGCCAGGTCAAGGTGCTGTACACACCTCTTCCAGCCATGCCGTTTGACACACACACACACACACACACACACACACACACACACACACACACACACACACACACATCACGTCAACCGCCGCATTGTTGTCTTTCGTGGCCCAGGATAAAGTTTGACAGCCTCACCGTGCAGACACTAAGACGTCTCAGGTTGTCTTTGGTGGGGAGGGATGAAGTTGGACATTGTGCAGACACGGCAGAGGTCTTTGGTTGTCTTTGGTGGATAGGGATCGAGTTGGACATTGTGCAGACACGGCAGAGGTCTCGGGTTGTCTTTGGTGGGGAGGGATGAAGTTGGACATTGTGCAGACACGGCAGAGGTCTCAGGTTGTTCGTGGTGGGGAGGGATGAAGTTGGACATTGTGCAGGCGCGGCAGAGGTCTCAGGCTGTCTTTGGTGGGGAGGGATGAAGTTGGACATTGTGCAGACACGGCAGAGGTCTCGGGTTGTCTTTGGTGGACAGGGATGAAGTTGGACATTGTGCAGACACGGCAGAGGTCTCCGGTTGTCTTTGGTGGGGAGGGATGAAGTTGGACATTGTGCAGACACGGCAGAGGTCTCGGTTGTCTGGTGGACAGGGATGAAGTTGACATTGTGCAGACACGGCAGAGGTCTCGGTTGTCTTTGGTGGGGAGGGATGAAGTTGGACATTGTGCAGGCACGGCAGAGGACTCGGGTTGTCTTTGGTGGACAGGGATGAAGTTGGACATTGTGCAGACACGGCAGATGAATTTGGACATTGTGCAGGCACGGCAGATGAATTTGGACATTGTGCAGGCACAGCAGAGGTCTCAGGTTGTTTTGGGGAAAGCGACCATGCTGCACACTGTGCGTGATGCAGTCCATGGGCCGATCCTTTGGCTGACCTGGCTGCCCGTGACTGTGAACAAATACACACTGCAGGATCTTTGTGTAGTTGTCTTTGCGTGGCAGTGAACAAATACACACTGCAGGATCTTTGTGTAGTTGTCTTTCCTTGGCAGTGAACAAATACACAGGGCAAGATGTTTGTGTCGTCCTTATTTGGTTGTGAAGAAATACACAATGCAGGATCTTTGTGTAGTTGTCTTTCCATGGCTGTGAACAAATACACAGGGCAAGATCTTTGTGTCGTTGTCTTTCCTTGGCAGTGAACAAATATGCAATGCAGGATCTTTGGATATCCTGTCTTCCTGTGGCAGTGAAGAAGGTTGCAGTGCAGGATCTTTGTGTAGTTGTCTTCTCCTGGCTTTGATAGTGTCAATACTGTCTGATATGGTTCATATGTTGCTGAAATTGCCCTGGTTATTACGCAGTCACAGGCTGCAAAATGTTTATAAAGATCAGCGATTTTGTGTACCACTAGGGTATTTCATTTATGTACATATGCATATATCAGATGTAGGTTGAAAGTACTGACATGATGATACGTTGAGTGTGGAGAGTGTTTTTGTTTTGTTTGCTTTTTTGTTTGTATGTTTCTTAAAAAAAAAGTCAAATGTCTAATATCATACATCTGGCGATGAAAAGACATTAGATACACCACTGAACTGAGCTGAACTAGTTGTATTGTTGACTCTTGAGGGTTGTATTGTTGACTCTTGAGGGTTGTATTGTTGACTCTTGAGGGTTGTATTGTTGACTCTTGAGGGTTGTATTGTTGACGCTTTAGGGTTGTATTGTTGACTCTTGAGGGTTGTATTGTTGACTCTTGAGAGTTGTATTGTTGACTCTTGAGAGTTTTAGTGTTGACTCTTGAGGTTGTATTGTTGACTATTGATAGTTGTATTGTTGACTCTCAATAGCTGTATTGTTGACTGTTGATGGTTGTATTGTTGACTATAGACGGTTGTGTTCTTGACTATTGATGATTGTTGGCTATTGATGGTTGTATTGACTATTGATGGTCGTTGTTGACGATTCATGGTGTATTGTTGGATCAGACTGTGGGGTTGTATTGTTGACTGAGACTGTGGGGTTGATTGTTGACTCAGACTGTGGGGGTGTATTGTGACTCAGACTGTGGTGTTGTGTCATTGACTCAGACTGTGGGGGTTGTATCATTGACTCAGACTGTGGATTGTATTTTGACTCAGACTGGGGATTGTATCTTTGACTCAGATTTGGGGGATGAAACATTGACTCAGACGGGGGGTTGTATCTTTGACTCGACTGGGGGGTATTGTTCTTTTCTCGACTGCTGGATTTACCTTTTGACCCGGACTGGGGGTGTTTCATTGACTGGGCTGGGGGGGTTGTATCATTGACTCGAACGGGGGGGGTTGTATCATTGACTCAGACGTGGGGGTTTATTGTTAACTTTTGTGGTTTGTATCAGACAAACTGTGGGGTTGTATTTTTTTAAACTATTGATGGGGGTATATTGCTAGACTGGGGGGTTTTTGTTGACTCAGTGGTTTTTTGTTCATTGACTAGCGAACGGGGGAGGTCTTTTGACTCACTGAGTGTTGTTTATTACAAAACTGTGAGGGTTGTTGTCACATGCACCTTGCTACCCGCATTTTGACAGCATTTACCCTTTCCATACCACACGCAATCTTTCCAATCACCCAAAAGGACACTACCCAATGTTTTTTTTTTCTCCCCCTCCCTTTGGGGAAAAAAACTTTACTAATCACAAAAAAAACTTGTAAACAGATTTTAACCTGATTCTCTTCCCCCACTGAAGACAAATAAATCTGCACAATGATCTCTCCTCACACCAAGAGACAAATCAAACTTCAACATGTATCTCTCCTCACACCGAAGATAAAATAAAACTTCTTTTACACATGTATTCTCCCCCACACCAGAGATAAAAAAAATCTTCTTCAAATGTTTCTCTCCTCCACCGAAGAAAAATAATCTAGTTCCGCTTCTATAAAGCTTGGCCTTCCATTCCGTTATCCCAAAATTCCGGCCAGGAGAATACATAAAATCCCGAATCACGAGGACCCCCTGCCTCAAATAAAAAAACTTCCTGCTTTCTCAATTCCCTGTCTCTCTCCTTGGGCAATAACTGCCCCCCCGAAAATTTTCTTTTCCGAGTACGAGTCCGACTTCTCTTCCGCGACTTCTCTGTCTCTTGCGAAATGACGAGCTTCAACTCCTCTCCCTGGAGTTGGGACTGGGTGGGGTGAATCCGGGGGA
>JAFLJL010013540.1:138215-153852 GCA_018398815.1 Conus ventricosus | reverse complement strand
ACACACACACACACACACACACACACCACACACACCACACGATCAGATTGCGTTGAAAAATAAACTCCGATTACATAATGATTGCAGGAAGCAAGCGCGCGCACGCACGCACGCACACACACACACACACCACACACACACACACACACCACACACACACACACACAGGCACACGATCAGATTGCTTGAAAAATAAACTCCGATTAAAATGATTGTAGGAAGCACACACACACACACACACACACAACACACACACACACAAGACAGCAACGCCGCACGCACGCACGCACGCACTGTGTCACCGGGCACTTCACTGGGCGACTTCTCGCGGGGCCCACCCCCGGGCTGGACTGGCCGCACTTGTCGAAAGATCTCGCGCGGCAACGTAGCTTCGGGGGGATCCGCGTGATTTCAACGTCGTCCGCGGGATTGACAATTCGGCTTATTTTAAAACAACTGCAAAGTCCACACAAACTCAGTTTTCAGGAGAAGGGACGAAAGTGGAAAAAGATCACACAAAAGTCCGTTAGAGGGGAAAAAATCCTGTCTACACAGTGACGAGGGAGAGGACGGAGGGAAGGGGAGGAGGGCAACGGTCAGACATGTCGGTTGGTGCGGCGACACTGGACATCGATTGACCCTCATCAAGCTGGTGTGGGGCCTGGAGTCAAAGAGGACTGACCCTCATCAAAGCTGGGGTGGGGCCTGGAGTCAAAGAGGACTCGCCCTCATCAAAGCTGGGGTGGGGCCTGGAGTCAAAGAGGACTGACCCTCTCAAAAGCTGGGGTGGGGCCTGGAGTCAAGAGGACTCGCCCTCATCAAAGCTGGTGTGGGGCCTGGAGTTCAAAGAGGACTGACCCTCATCAAAGCTGGGGTGGGGCCTGGAGTCAAAGAGGACTCGCCCTCATCAAAGCTGGGGTGGGGCCTGGAGTCAAAGAGGACTGACCCTCATCAAAGCTGGGGTGGGGCCTGGAGTCAAGAGGACTCGCCTCATCAAAGCTGGGGTGGGGCCTGGAGTCAAAGAGGACTGACCCTCATCAAAGCTGGTGTGGGGCCTGGAGTCGAAGAGGACTCACCCTCATCAAAGCTGGGGTGGGGCCTGGAGTCGAAGAGGTTGGGATGGCTGGAGGCCAGCACAGAGCTCATGTCCTGCAGACTGCGGCGATACTGGCCCCCTCCCGTGCTGTGAAGTCACCCCGCTGAGCCAACAAGACAACCCCACTGTTTGAGTCAACGATACAACCCCACTGTTTGAGTCAACGATACAACCCCCACTGTTTGAGTCAACGATACAAACCCCACTGTTTGATGTCAACGATACAACCCCCACTGTGTGAGTCAACGATACAACCCCCACTGTTTGAGTCAACGATACAACCCCACTGTTTGAGTTAACGATACAACCCACTGTTTGAGTCAACGTTACAACCCCCCCCCCCCCCCTGTTTGATCATGATACACCCCCCCCCCCCCCCCAGTCTGAATGAATATACAATCCTCACAGTGTGAATCACCAATACAACTGTCATGTGACGTAGCCTCACATCAAGCATGTGACGCTCATCACATGTAGTTGTTGATATGATTCATTTCCCCGTGCCACAATTAAAGGAAGAATTATTCATGTGGCTTTACTAGTGTAGCGGGCGTCCCCAAAATATTTGTGATTGACTCATTCAAGAAACGAATGTGGTCATTGGGTAAAAGTGACACTGAGTGAGAGTTTAACAAGGGCTGGTAAGGTAAGGTGCTGGTCATGTGTTTGAACACTGAGTATGCACTCACTAGGAGAAGGGAGGAAAGAGTCAGTTTTAACCCAGCAGATGGCCTAGAGACTCGAACCTGTCAGGACGGTTGGTCCTCTTTGCTGACCAGTCATTACCAGGTGAGCGATAGATAGTTGGGGAAAGCTACAGGGGGAAAACTTAAGAAGAGAGAAGAATTCATTGTTGAATTGAGAAGCAGGTTACTTACACGAACCTTATTTCGTGTTTTCAGCCCTTCACCCTTATCCCTTCGCCCTTCACCCTTCATCTTTCACCCGTGAGGTGGTTGGAGATGGCCATGGTGTGGGGAACACACCGGTAGTTCAGCCCAGCCAGTACCAATCCAGGGAGAGGAGTTGAAGCTCGTCATTTCGCAAGAGACAGAAGAAGTCGCGGAAGAGAAGTCGAGACTCGTACTCTCAGGACAAGAGATTCGAGGGGGCAGTATATTGTCTCAGAGAGAGAGACAGGGAATTGAGAAAGCAGGGAAGCTTTTTACTTGAGGCAGGCAGGTCCTCAGTGATTACGGGAGTTATGTATTCTCCTGGTCCGGATTTTGGGATAACGGAATGTGAAGGCCATAGCTTTATAGAAGCGGAACTAGATTATTTTATCTCTCGGTGTGAGGAGAGATACATGTGTGAAGAAGATTATTTTATCTCTCGGTGTGAGGAGAGATACATGTGTGAAGAAGATTATTTTATCTCTCGGTGTGAGGAGAGATACATGTGTGAAGATGATTTGTCTCTTGGTGTGAGGAGAGATACATGTGTGCAGATTTATTTGTCTCTCAGTGGGAGAGAGATACAGGTGTAAAATCTGTTTACAAGTTGTTGTTGTGACTTAGTAAGTGTTTTCCCTGAAGGAGAGGGGGAGAAGAAAAACATTCGGTAGTGCTCCTTTTGGGTGATTGGAAAGATTGCGTGTGCGTATGGAGTAAATGCTGTCATGAATGCGGGTATGCAAGAGTGACAGTGTGACAGTGGTGACCCGACTCCAGTTTCACCGGCGTAGCTGCCGTTTGTTTCTCGGGGAAAAAAAAAAAAAAAAAAAGAAAGATTTCTATTGTGCCCTTGGGGTTTAAAAAAAAAGATTTATATTGTACCCTCAAGGGTTGAGGAAAAAAAAAAAAAAAGGAAAGGTTTCTATTTGTAACCTCGGAAATTCTATTTGTGCCCTCAAGGGTTTGAGGAAAGGAAAAAAAAAAAAGAATGTTTAATTATTTATTGTGTATAATATTTGCATTTGTTGTTGTTTTTTCTATTTCTATATGTGTTTAGGGTGGTTTGACATTTCTTTTGTTGCTCTACTCCGTTAAGGGTTTTTTTTTGGTAGGATTTCTTTTTGACCCTTCCCCACCTCAGGACCGTAGCCTCAACCTTCTCTTGCTCGAACCTGGCAGCAAGGGGGCAGGGCGTTGGGAATCGCTGTCCTTCCCCTAGGGATTAGTAATTTTGTCCCCTTTCCCAGGACTGATAGCCCCAACCTCTTCCTGCGTTTAGCAGGGGGACATGGCGTTGGGGAGTCAATAGTCTTTCCCTTCTCATAAATATCTATTTCTTTCGCTTTCCTGTTGTTTCAGTTGATTTTCCCCTTGCCCCTCAGGTGTGGGATCAACTTCTCCTCCGTCACGCTAATAGTGTAGGTGGTGGAGTTGATTACCGCTCTGCCCAAATAAACATCTTTATCTTTTGATCATTTTTTTTCTGGGTGTGGTGCGAGATTTTCTTTGAGTTTGGGTGAATGTGCATTTATTGATTGATTGTTTAGTATTTGTATTATTATTACTGTAATGTGTGTATATTGTGCAGTGATTTGTTTTTCCCGTCTCCAGTTTCACGGAGACAGTGACCACTAGGGTGCTGTCTGTGGGCTTCTTTGCTTTTCTTGATTTCTGCTCACTATTTCGGTCCTGTGTATCCTTTCATTTCCTTTTCACACCCTTTTTCTAAACTCTTAAACCTTCTCTCAAATAGGCTCCTATCTAGTTTTCTTTTCAACATTTTCATCTTTTAGGTAGGATTTCCGCTAGTTTGTGTTTCTTCCCCTCTTTTTAATTGTTTGTAATTCCATTTGTTTTGTAATTTATATTCATTTTTTGTATAAGGCGGTACATTTGTTTTGTAAATTCGTTTGAATTAAGTAAGAAAGAAAAGACTGACAACAAGAACATTTGAGAACTAAAACTTTATAAAGAATTTATTTTCAGAAACTTTATTGTGTTTATTTTCTTTTCTTAGGGAAAACAGTTTTGTATTAAACTTCATTTTGTTTGTAAATTCCAAATTGATAACAGTTGCAAATTATTTTTGGATAAAATACATCCTTGGATTTCATATCTACCCTGTTTTAGTAAGCGGTTTTTTGTTTACACCGGAAATTGAATTCTGTATTTGTATATACTATAATTACGGTTTTGTGAAACATAATATATCATATATATCGCCTTATTTTTATTCATACTTTGAGATTGTTTGGTGTTTATATCTGACGATTCACTATGGATGATTTTGATAAATATGTTAAACAAGCGGAACGCTTGGGTTTTGAGGAGAAAACTTACTAACTATGTGCAACAATGCTACAGATAGGGCAGACAGGCTAAGGAGAGAGAAGAAATAAACTACAGAGGGAAGCTGAAGCTGAAGAAAAAGACTACAGAGGGAAGCTGATGAAATATACTACAGAGGGAATTTAAGTTGAAACAGTTAGAATTAGAGACTGATGCTGAAATTAGAAGAATACAGGCATCGAGAGAACCTCCACCAGTCGGTTCCGCAGCCATGCCTCAACCCAAAAGCGGCATATATTCCTAAAGTTGCCACCTTTTGAGGAAAAAAACGGATGACATTGATAGTTTTTCTTTTCCGATTTGAAAGTCACGCAACGTCTTGTGGTTGGCCAAAGGAAAAGTGGACATTGTGTATTGCGTCGTTGTTTAAGGGTAGCGCTTTGACACTGTACCACTCACTTGCAGCGAAACAAAATTTAACTTGGGATCAGTTGAAAGAAGAACTCCTCAAGAATTTCAATGTTCTGCTGATCGTTTTCACGAACGTTTCCGTTCTGTGCGCCCTGAAAAAGGAGAATCGTTTCCATCGTTTCTGATCCATATGAGTCATTGTTTGGATCGATGGATCGATTTGTCTAAAACGAACAAACTTTTCAATCACTGCGAGATTCCTTCTTAGAGAACAACTTTTCCAGACGTGAGCAAAGATCTGGCCACTTTCCTTAAAGAAGGCAATTTGAAAACGTGGAGGAAATGTGTCAGATGGCTGATCAGTATTGTATCGCTCACCCAGATAAGGCGTGGCTAGGAAAGGAGAATTTTCCATCTTGAGTCTCATGCGTCATGTACTATCCCATCAGGACAGGGAAGTTACAGGAAAGGAAATCGTGGGTCATTTTTGAGTCCTCAAGGATATACCTATCCTAGGAACGGACAGGGATCTTTCCGCGGTTCGAGTGACTTTCATCAATACCAGTACTCACCGCCGGAAAGACCCGTTACTCCTCAGCAAACGTTCCGAGGTCGTGGACAACGACCACCACGTAGACCTTTTGGGCCAGTTCGTGGACAGAACATGAAGTTCACAAAATCAGTCGGCTGCCGATCTAGACAATGCGATGTTTCTTTTGTGATGGCAAGTTCCATTTGAGGAAAAATTGCCCTTTCAAACCAAATGATTCAAAACCCGCATTAGTCTCCACTGATTGTGAAGAAGGCCTGTTTTGGCACCAGATCAATCTGTTGATGGACTGGTGTTAGAAAACGGAGCCATCAATGGTTTGCAGGCTTCGGTTTTGCGAGACACTGGGTGCACATACTGCTGGTGTACGGAAATCTTTCGTGCTTCAAGACCGTATCTCAACACTGTCCAAAAGTGTAGGTCGTTTGGAGGCAAGATTGAAACGTTTCCGCTGGCGAATAATTTCAGTCGATACACCGTACTACTCCGGTTTCTTACCGCCTGTGTTATTGATAACCCAGTCTGCGACTTGATCTTGGGCAATTTGCCAGGTGTCGCTACAGTACATGGTGGTGCTGGAGGATCGTTTGTTCCTTGTCTTGTGAGTACTAGATCAAACGTCATAGAGCAGGGAAAGGCTTACAAAGCCGCTATAAAGTCTCAAAACTGGATGAACTCCAGATTACCCCAGATGATTTAAAAGAAATGCAGGGAAAAGACGAGACGCTGACGACAATACTTTCTGCTGCTAACAGACTGTCACTGACGTACAAACGGACAAACCAACGTACATACTGGACATCTGACATTCTCTACAGGTGTGTACCTGGACAGGACAACAGACAAGTTGTGGTTCCAAAACCACTTAGAGAAACAGTACTGCACACGGCTCATGATGCATTGTTCGCTGGTCACTGCGGAATCAAAAGAACATTAAAGAGAGTTCTTGATTCTTTTTATTGGCCGGGTGTCACAAGGGAAGTTACGAAATACTGCGCTCATGTGACATCTGCCAAAAGACATCTCAGAAAGGTCGCGTCCCATGTGCACCTTTGCACAAAATGCCTCTCATTTCCGTTCCATTTCGGAAGGTAGCTATTGATCTTGTTGGACCGCTACCACTGTCTTCTTCGGGATATCGCTATATCTTGACTTTGGTGGATACAGCAACAAGGTATCCAGAAGCGATTCCACTGAGAAAATTGATACAGTATCTGTCGCTGAAGCTTTACTTGCGATTTTTTCCAGAGTGGGTCTTCCAGACGAAATTCTCTCGGATTGTGGAACGCAATTCATTTCCGATCTCATGAGAGAATTTACAGACTGTTGTCAATCTCTTCCATCTCAACCACGCCATATCATCCCCAATCGAATGGCATGGTTGAACGTTTCAATGGAACGTTGAAGTCCATGTTGAGAAAGGTTGCAAGGCAAGAGCCCCATGAATGGGATCGTTTCGTACCGGCTTTGCTTTTTGCATACAGGGAAATGCGAACGAACGCTGGGATTCTCACCATTTGAGCTTCTTTTCGGACACTCTCCAAGGGTCCTTGGATCTATTGATGACACAATGGACGGAAAAGACGGACATACCTGACAGTAAAACTGTTTACCAATACGTTTATGAACTGCATAATCGTTTGAGGATGCATGTGAGCTTGCTCAACAGTCAGCTGATAGGAAAAACTGATGTGTACAGGTCTTTGCAGACAGAAAAGCAAAGGCTCGTTCCTTCGGTGTAGGGGATAATAAGTCCTTGTATTACTCACTGATGAACATAACAAGCTTCGTGTTATGTGGAAGGGTCCTTTCAGGTGGTCGAAAAACTTTCTGCAGTAAATTATAAGATCAAAATGGCAAACACTGAGAAGGTATTTCATGTGAACATGTTGAAGAAGTATGTTGAACGTACAATGTTGCCATCAACCAGTCGGTTGAGTGGATATATCCTGTGTCAGAACTGATGTCAACATGACAGACATTATCAGTGATGAATTTGTACCCAATGTAACGTACATGGACAGATCAAAGGTTATGAAACAGCAAATGTAGGAATGTTAACATCTACCAGTGCAGATGATGTTGTACCCCTTCCTATTCTGTCTATCAAAGGTGAAACCTATGAGGATGTGGTTCTGTCGAATGATTTGTCTACAAGTCAAACAGAACAGCTCAAAGACATTTTGAAAACTTTCAGGATGTGTTGACGGATACCCCAGGTACAGTAACTGGTATTGAACCCCATAGTATTCAGTTAACTTCTGAAATACCAGTGCGAACCAGACCTACCCCTCCCATTTGCAAAAAAGAGGTGGTTGAGAGAGAAATCAATGTAATGCTGGATTTAAAGGTGATAGAACCTTCTACATCTCCGTACAGCTCACCAGTGGTATTGGTGGATAAACCTGATGGATCAGTGCGTTTCTGCATCGATTACAAGAAAAGTAAATAAGATCACTGTGTTCGATGCCGAGCCTATCCCAGACATTGAAGAACTTCTGTGTCAGCTCGGAAGGAAGTATTTTGTGAAGTAGACTGACTAAAGGGTACAGGCAGATTCCAATGGGCTGAAGCTGACAAGGAAAAGACAGCGTTTCAAACACCTTTTGGTCTTTTCCAGTGGACGAAATGCCATTTGGTTTGCAAAATGCCCCAGCTTCTTTTGCCAGAATGATGCGAGCCCTGAAACTCCATGAATGTGGTGCAGTCAGTTTTTTTGATGACATTTTGTTGGCTGCAAAGTCATGGAGTGACCTCCTTTCTTAACTTACGAGCTGTTTTTTGCAGACTCAGAAGTTTTGGTTTGACTGCAATGACCATCATAAAATTCGTGCCGGTTTTCAAACTCTCGAGTTTTTGGGTCACACTATTTCAGTGGGAAAAATGATGCCAGAGGGAAAGAAAGTGGAAAAGATTTTATCCTTACACAAACCCACTAAAGAAACAGATCAGGTCACTCATCGGATTGTTTGTCTTACTATAGACGATATGTACCCCACTTTGCGTCCCTGACGGCCCTTTGACTGAACTGACGAATGGGACGTAGAACAAAAGTATTGTGTGGTCTGATGAGTGCCAGAAGGCTTTGGAGTGTGTTCAGAACACCCTCAACTCATTTCCTGTTCTATTGTTACCCTCCCTATCAGAAGACTTTATTTTAAGAACTGATGCCAGTTCTAAGGAATGGGAGCGGTACTGTTGCAGGAAAAAGTGCTTTGTTACTTCCAGTGCAATACGCCAGTAAGAAGTTCTCAAAAACACAGGAGAATACTCCACTATTGAGAGAGAGTGCTTAGCTATTTTATGGCATGTGAGAGTTCGCCAGGTTCTTGACTGGAAGAAAGTTTCAGTTACAGACTGACCATAGGCCACTGACGTTCTTGAAATCGTCAAAGACTAAGAACAGCAGGTTATTAAAGATGGTCTTTGGCATTGCAGGAATTCCAGTTTACTGTTGAACCAGTGCCTGGAACACAAATGTCATGGCAGATTTGTTGTCACGTGCGTGAATATTACAGGACCAATGTAACTGTCTTCAAGGGAAAGACTATTCCTGTTTTTGTCTTTCTTAATGATTACGTGTGTGATCACATTTGACAGTGCATTGTATGCTACTGACGATTTAAATCAAGTGTATTTATGCATAATTTGCTTATTGAAGTGACTATATGTTTTGCAAGCAAACAACTACTTGATGTTGATGTAATACATATTTATTCTTTGGTAAACAATGGAAAAAATCAAGTACTATTTATGTCTAATTTGCTTGTGAAGATGAATTTATATGTATGTGTGATGAGCAAATAACTCTTTAGAAATGTATATACACATGTTTTGATTGTGCAATGAGACAAACCAATTGTTTTCATTTGTCACTGTCAACAATGGAAAGCAGGTGAACTTTTCAATGGACTATAACACTACATGTGGGAAAAAGAAATTATGTTTAAACTAAGTTTATTTTTGTTTACATGTCTATTGAGAAGCGTTTACACTTGGAAATATTCTCATTTTCATGAGGGTTTTGAATACATATGATGTGAGACAAAGATAAAGGAAAATGTGATTCACATCTTTATGTAGAACACAATTTGTGCTTTGAATTGTTAATATCCTAATTGTTTTATCCATGTAATTTGTGAAATGTATTTTGTGAGATGTGGTGATCAATTATGAATGTTTTTTTGAAAGACTGAAAGTTTGTGAAATATCCTATTTATGGTGGATCTGATGATTGATTCTATACGTTGATTATTAATTTGGTGAATCATGTGTGATGGTTACACATTTTGAGATTCATGGCTGAAGATGTGTTTTAAGTGAAGTTGTATATCCTTTAAAAAAAAATTTCTGGAGAAAATTTTTTCATCCCAGGATGGGGGGTGTCATGTGACGTAGCCTCACATCAAGGCATGTGACGCTCCATCACATGTAGTTGTTGATATGAATCATTTCCCCGTGCCACAATTTAAAGGAAGAATATTCATGTGGCTTGACTAGTGTAGTGGGCGTCCCCAAAATAATTGAGTATGACTCATTCAAGAAACGAATGTGGTCATTGGTGAAAGTGACCACTGAGTGAGAGTTTAACAAGGGCTGGTAAGGTAAGGTGCTGGTCATGTGTTTTGAACACTGAGTATGCACTCACTAGGAGAGGGAGGAAAGAGTCAGTTTTAACCCAGCAGATGGCCTAGAGACTCGAACTGTCAGGACGGTGGTCCTCTTTGCTGACAGTCATTACCAGGTGAGCGATAGATAGTTGGGAAAGCTACAGGGGAAAACTTAAAGAAGAGAGAAAGAATTCATATGTTGAATTGAGAAGCAGGTTACTTACACGAACCTTATTCGTGTTTCAGCCCTTCCACCTTTACCCTTCGCCCTTCACCTTCATCTTTCACCCGTGAGGTGGTTGGAGATGGCCATGGTTGGGGAACACACCGGTAGTTCAGCCCCAGCCAGTACCAACTCCAGGGAGAGGAGTTGAAGCTCGTCATTTCGCAAGAGACAGAGAAGTCGCGGAAGAGAAGTCGAGACTCGTACTCCAGGACAAGAGAATTCGAGGGGGCAGTATATTGTCTCAGAGAGAGAGAGACAGGGAATTGAGAAAGCAGGGAAGCTTTTACTTGAGGCAGGCAGGTCCTCGTGATTACGGGAGTTATGTATTCTCCTGGTCCGGAATTTTGGGATAAACGGAATGTGAAGGCCATAGCTTTATAGAAGCGGAACTAGATTATTTTATCTCTCGGTGTGAGGAGAGATACATGTGTGAAGAAGATTATTTTATCTCTCGGTGTGAGGAGATACATGTGTGAAGAGATTATTTTATCTCTCGGTGTAGGAGAGATACATGTGTGAAGATTGATTTGTCTCTTGGGTGTAGGAGAGATACATGTGTGCAGATTTATTTGTCTCTCAGTGCGGAGAGAGATTACAGGTGTAAATTGTTTACAAGTTGTTGTTGTGACTTAGTAAGTGTTTTCCCTGAAGGAGAGGGGAGAAGATAAAACATTCGGTAGTGCTCCTTTTGGGTGATTGGAAAGATTGCGTTTTGCGTATGGAGTAAATGCTGTCATGAATGCGGTATGCAAGAGTGACAGTGTGACAACAACCTCACAGTCTTAGTCAATAATACAACACTCAGTGAGTCAACAAGACGACTCCCACAGTCTCGTCTGAGTCAATGATACAACACTCACTGAGTCAACAATACAACCCCCGCAGTCTGAGTCAATGATACCACCATCAATAGTTAACAATACAACCCCCACAGTCTTGTCAGTGATACAACCATCAATAGTTACAATACAACCCCCACAGTCTGAGTCAATGATACACCCCCACAGATTCGTGTCAATGATACAACCCCACAGTCCGAGTCAATGATACAACCCCCACAGTCCGGGTCAATGAATACAATACCAGCAGTCTGAGTCAATGATACAATACCCACAGTCTGAGTCAATGATACAACCCCCACGTCTGAGTCAATGATACAATCCCACAGTCTGAGTCATGATACAATACCACAGTTGAGTCAATGATTACAATACACACAGTCTGAGTCAATGATACAACCCCCACAGTCTGAGTCAATGACACAACACCCACAGTCTGAGTCAACAATACACCCCCCACAGTCTGAGTCAACAATACAACCCCCCACAGTCTCAGTCAACAATACAACCCCCACAGTCTGATCCAACATACACCATGAATCGTCCACAACGACCATCAATAGTCATTACAACCATCAATAGCCAACTATCACATAGTCAAGAACACAACCGTCTATAGTCAACATACAACCATCAACAGTCAACAATACAGCTATTGAGAGTCAACAATACAACTATCAATAGTCAACAATACAACCTCAAGAGTCAACACTAAAACTCTCAAGAGTCAACAATACAACTCTCAAGAGTCAACAATACAACCCTCAAGAGTCAACAATACAACCCTAAGCGTCAACAATACAACCCTCAAGAGTCAACAATACAACCCTCAAGAGTCAACAATACAACCCTCAAGAGTCAACAATACAACCTCAAGAGTCAACAATACAACTAGTTCAGCTCAGTTCAGTGGTGTATTCTAATGTCTTTTCATCGCCAGATGTATGATATTAGACATTTGACTTTTTTTTAAGAAACATACAAACAAAAAAGCAAACAAACAAAAACACTCTCCACACTCAACGTATCATCCATGTCAGTACTTTCAAACCTACATCTGATATATGCATATGTACATAAATGAAATACCCTAGTGGTACACAAAATCGCTGATCTTTATAAACATTTTGCAGCCTGTGACTGCGTAATAACCAGGGCAATTTCAGCAACATATGAACCATATCAGACAGTATTGACACTATCAAAGCCAGGAGAAGACAACTACACAAAGATCCTGCACTGCAACCTTCTTCACTGCCACAGGAAGACAGGATATCCAAAGATCCTGCATTGCATATTTGTTCACTGCCAAGGAAAGACAACGACACAAAGATCTTGCCCTGTGTATTTGTTCACAGCCATGGAAAGACAACTACACAAAGATCCTGCATTGTGTATTTCTTCACAACCAAATAAGGACGACACAAACATCTTGCCCTGTGTATTTGTTCACTGCCAAGGAAAGACAACTACACAAAGATCCTGCAGTGTGTATTTGTTCACTGCCACGCAAAGACAACTACACAAAGATCCTGCAGTGTGTATTTGTTCACAGTCACGGGCAGCCAGGTCAGCCAAAGGATCGGCCCATGGACTGCATCACGCACAGTGTGCAGCATGGTCGCTTTCCCCAAAACAACCTGAGACCTCTGCTGTGCCTGCACAATGTCCAAATTCATCTGCCGTGCCTGCACAATGTCCAAATTCATCTGCCGTGTCTGCACAATGTCCAACTTCATCCCTGTCCACCAAAGACAACCCGAGTCCTCTGCCGTGCCTGCACAATGTCCAACTTCATCCCTCCCCACCAAAGACAACCCGAGACCTCTGCCGTGTCTGCACAATGTCCAACTTCATCCCTGTCCACCAGACAACCCGAGACCTCTGCCGTGTCTGCACAATGTCCAACTTCATCCCTCCCCACCAAAGACAACCGGAGACCTCTGCCGTGTCTGCACAATGTCCAACTTCATCCCTGTCCACCAAAGACAACCCGAGACCTCTGCCGTGTCTGCACAATGTCCAACTTCATCCCTCCCCACCAAAGACAGCCTGAGACCTCTGCCGCGCCTGCACAATGTCCAACTTCATCCCTCCCCACCACGAACAACCTGAGACCTCTGCCGTGTCTGCACAATGTCCAACTTCATCCCTCCCCACCAAAGACAACCCGAGACCTCTGCCGTGTCTGCACAATGTCCAACTCGATCCCTATCCACCAAAGACAACCAAAGACCTCTGCCGTGTCTGCACAATGTCCAACTTCATCCCTCCCCACCAAAGACAACCTGAGACGTCTTAGTGTCTGCACGGTGAGGCTGTCAAACTTTATCCTGGGCCACGAAAGACAACAATGCGGCGGTTGACGTGATGTGTGTGTGTGTGTGTGTGTGTGTGTGTGTGTGTGTGTGTGTGTGTGTGTGTGTGTGTGTCAAACGGCATGGCTGGAAGAGGTGTGTACAGCACCTTGACCTGGCTGCAGGCGGATGACGTGGGGTACTGCAGGCTTTGCCAGCGCTGTAAACCGCCGTTCAGAATGGACACGTTGCGGGCTCCGTACACCTGCAATCAACACACGTCCTTCATTGTCACACACCTGCAAACAACACACGTCCTTCACTGTCACACACCTGCAATCAACACACGTCCTTCATTGTCACACACCTGCAATCAACACACGTCCTTCATTGTCACACACCTGCAATCAACACACGTCCTTCACTGTCACACACCTGCAATCAACACACGTCCTTCACTGTCACACACCTGCAATCAACACACGTCCTTCATTGTCACACACCTGCAATCAACACACGTCCTTTGTCACACACCTACAATCAACATACGTCCTTTGTCACACACCTGCAAACAACACACGTCCTTCATTGTCACACATCTGCAATCAACACCCGTCCTTCACCGTCACACACCTGCAATCAACATACGTCCTTTATTGTCACACACCTGCAATCAACACACGTCCTTCACTGTCACACACCTGCAATCAACACACGTCCTTTATTGTCACCAACCTGCACTGTGTCTAGGAAATATTTCCAGATTATTCAAGAAAATCAAACACAGGAAAAGGAAAGAAAAGAAAGAAAGAAAGAAAGAAAGGGAAAGAAAGAAAAGAAAGGAAAAGAAAGAAAAGAAAGAAAAGGAAAGAAAAGAAAGAAAGGGAAAGAAAGAAAAGAAAAGGAAAGAACAGCAAAGCAGGGGAAGCGGGCGCCCTGTTGCTCCATCTCACCATGAAAGTCCACCAGGCCCGGGACGACAGGAAGAAGCCACAGTTGTCCGAGTCACTGTACAAGATCACGTGACTGTCCTCCTGCACACCGGCTGCGCGGGCAGCCTCCTGGAAGACTTCCGGCGGTGGTAGGCTGCGGGGAAACAACTCGGAGTGGGGTCCCACCATCACATTGAGGTACTGCGCCCCTGGAATGTGGCGCCTGCAACACGCGCGTCACGTGCTGAGTTGTGTGGTGCTGTCACGTGGAGTGCAATGAAGTGTTCGTTGCTCTGGATCTGACCAAGGAAGAACGAACAACTCTTTCCTTCTTCGAACTGATGTCTGACTGGTAGCTGTGCGGGGTAAGACGCTTGAGCAAAGGCACTGGTTTTGAGATGCCCGACTATCCAGGTGGTGCACGTTCGAATCCCGGCAGCGCCAAAAGAAAAAAAAATCTGACAGCGGATGCATTCCGGCCCCTGACAGTGTCAGTTCATGGTCAAAAGGCTTCCTGTCAGGCTCTTCCTCCACTGTCTTCCTTATATGTCAGTTGTCATGGTCGCTCTTCCTCCACTGTCTTCCTTACAGTGTCAGTTCACGGTCAAAAGGCCTTCCTGTCAGGCTCTTCCTCCAGTGTCTTCCTTACAGTGTCAGTTCATGGTCAAAAGGCCTTCTGTCAGGCTCTTCCTCCACTGTCTTCCTTAGAGTGTCAGTTCATGGTCAAAAGGCCTTCCTGTCAGGCTCTTCCTCCAGTGTCTTCCTTACAGTGTCAGTTCATGGTCAAAAGGCCTTCATGTCAGGCTCTTCCTCCAGTGTCTTCCTTACAGTGTCATTCATGGTCAAAAGGCCTTCCTGTCAGGCTCTTCCTCCAGTGTCCTTCCTAACACTGTCACTTCATGGCCAAAAGGCCTTCCTGTCAGGCTCTTCCTCCACTGTCTTCCTTATAAAAGTGTCAGTTCATGGCCAAGAGGCCTTCCTGTCAGGCTCTTCCTCCAGTGTTTTTCCTTATAGTGTCAGTTCATGGTCAAAAGGCCTTCCTGTCAGGCTCTTCCTCCACTGTCTTCCTTATAGTGTCAGTTCATGGCCAAGAGGCCTTCCTATCAGGTTCTTCCTCCACCGTCTTTCTTACAGTGTCAGTTCATGGTCAAAAGGCCTTCCTGTCAGGCTCTTCCTCCAGTGTCTCCTTACAGTGTCCGTTCATGGCCCTTACATGTCAGTTCATGGTCAAAAGGCCTTCCTGTCAGGCTCTTCCTCCACTGTCTTCCTTACAGTGTCAGTTCATGGTCAAAAGACCTTCCTGTCAGGCTCTTCCTCCACTGTCTTCCTTACAGTGTCAGTTCATGGTCAAAAGGCCTTCCTGTCAGGTTCTTCCTCCACTGTCTTCCTTATAGTATCAGTTCATGGTCAAAAGGCCTTCCTGTCAGGCTCTTCCTCCACTGTCTTCCTTACAGTGTCAGTTCATGGTCAAAAGGCCTTCCTGTCAGGCTCTTC
>JAFLJL010013540.1:118215-133215 GCA_018398815.1 Conus ventricosus | reverse complement strand
TGCGAACCGCTGCAGCTCAACGGGAAGCTACGCGATGCCTGGGAGCTACGGGAAGCCTGATTCACGGGTCATTGTGAAGTGACGGCTCCACGTGAATCCCGTGAATCACGCTTCCTAGGACCACTAAAACATGCCCCGTGAATTGAACGGACATTTTCAGTGAGGCTGGGAACAGTCAACAATAAATAACGAACAAATATGGTCGACCTTGCACCCATGATCAGATAGTAATATTACACGCCCACAGCTCCAAACCAGACTGTACTCTCAATCCCGGCTCTGTGTGTGTGACCGTGTGTGCGCTGTGCAGTGCTGTGCGGAAATCTACCTGCTGTCACTGCCTGTCTGTGTGCCGTCTGTGTTGTGTCTGTGTTGTGCTGTCACTGTGTATGTCTGTGTGCCGTCTGTGTGTTGTCTGTGTGGTGCTGTCATTGTGTATGTCTGTGTGCGGCAGCCACCTCTTTGTTGTCTGGCACTATGTCATTTGCCTACTGTGTCATTTGTGTGCTGTGTCATTTGTGTACTTTCATTTGTGTACTGTGCTACCACTCTGTGTGCCTGGGCGCCATCGTGTGTCGTCTGTGGGCGTCACCGACTTCTCTGTTGTCACTGCGTGTCATGTGTATGTTGTTTGTGTGCTGCTGACATGTTGTCCGTGTCTTGCAGTTCTGTCATGTTAGTCTGTGGTGGAAAAATCAGTTTTTATGATCCTTGTCATCAGTACGTTAGTGGTCAAATAATTTGCAGTCATCGAGAAAATGTAGTTCGTCCTCAACGACGTGGCATGTCGTGAATAATCTGTTTTTCTTTTTTCTCGGGCACTTATTCGTAATCCAGTTAGTGCTCGTCTGCAATCTGTGTCAGTGTGTTGCTCCAAATAAGCCGCCTGTTTGTATTCGGTCGTAACTGTGGCATAAAATTTGAGCTTGGATGTGCTTGTGTGTGTGCGTGTGTGTGTTGTCGGTGTTCTCACGCTGAAGCGTGCGCGCGCGCATGAGAGTAAGTTTACATATACATGTATGTGGGTGTGATAAGGTTAACGACAATAACAAAACGGAAATATCCTGAATCACAACTTACCGGAATAGCTGAGAAATGACAGTCAGCCCGCCACACTAGAACGTCTTTTTGGTTCAACCTCCGACACAGGCTGGGTGAGCGGGACAAGTAGGGCAAAGGAACGTTCTAGTTTGACCCGAGCCGCTGTTTTGTTCGTTGTCGCGGAGTGGCGTTTCTTTGTGACCTCTCGCGGCGCGAGTTCTGCAGGCGGCTGATCACCGCATTTCTGTGATTGGTTTGTTTGCAATGGACGGGTTGGTGAATAACAAGTTACGGCTGTGCTTTGATGACTAGTTAAATGTTACAAGTCTATGTAAGCTGTCACTGTGGCAGTCAGTTGTCTGACGTAGCCACAGGCATTATCAAGGCGTTCTAGCAAAGGTCTTCATTTCATCGAATCCATATCAAATTTCTAACAGGCATTTTTTTTTTTAAGACCATCAAATTGTATTCTGCTAAGTGTTGCCTCTTTGTTGTTGTTGTTGTTGTTGTTTTCCGTATGCTGTCGCCGTCTGTGCAATTCTTTAAGAAATCTAGCGCACCTCTTAAGCACGAAACGCAGCGAACAGCGTGGCAATGTCAGTGTGTCGCTCAGTGTGATAAGACTTTCCAAGCCAACTAATTTCAACACTGGTTGCGGGTTTGGTCTTTTCCTTGACTGACTCATCAGCGTGTGGAGTTTTGCGTGTTCTCTCACTTCCTTCCCCGTGCAGACTGCACGATGAGTGTCAGAAACAATAGATGACAACAATAGATGACAACAGTAGATGACAACAGTAGATGACAACAATAGATGACAACAATAGATGACAACAGTAGATGACAACAGTAGATGACAACAATAGATGACAACAATAGATGACAACAATAGATGACAACAATAGATGACAACAATAGATAACTAATGCGTCCTCTTCTGTAAGCTTGAAACACATCTCTTACCACTGACTAGTGACTGAACGGAGTTAAGCACATCCTCTGTACTCGCTCTCTCTCTCTCTCTCTCTCTCTCTCTTCTCTCTCTCTCTCTCTCTCTCTCTCTCCTCTCTCTCTCTCTCTCTCTCACGCACACACACACACGGATACACACACTATAACTTAAAATATTTTGGTTACATTGCACAAACTACATGGTTTGTTCTCTGCAGTATCTCTCTCTCTCTCTCTCTCTCTCTCTCTCTCTCTCTCTCTCTCTCCTCTCTCTCTCTCTCTCTCTCTCTCTCTCTCTCGCACACACACACGGACACACACACTTTAACTTAAAATATTTGGTTACATTGCACAAACTGCATGGTTTGTTTCTCTCTCTCTCTCCTCTCTCTCTCTCCTCTCTCATCTCTCTCTCTCTCTCTCTCTCTCTCTCTCTCTCTCTCTCTCTCTCTCACTCACACACACACACACACACACACACACACACACACACACAACACACACACACACACACACTGTTATTTCGTATTGCCAGATTGCTTTTCATATTTAGTAATATTATCATTTCAAACCCGTTCGCATTTTCTATCTCCATTTTTAAATTGCCTCCATGTGAGGGCAAACTGAGGAAAACTGATCCTTAATAGAAACACGTTTGACTTGAGCCTCTCTCTCTCTCTCTCTCCTCTCTCTCTCCTCTCCTCTCTCTCTCCCTCTCTCTCTCTCTCTCTCTCTCTCTCTCTCTCTCTCTCTCTCTCACCACACACACACAACGCACACACGCGTGCACACGTGCCCACAGGGGCTCAGTAAATAAATACATAAATAAATAAATAAACAAATAAAACAATAAATGAATACGAAGCCATGGCTGCGAGGGTCGCTGTATAATGGAGCTGACAGCCCCCGAATGGCGCTGGGTTTGTATTGAATGTCTGTAGGATCTCACATACACGTGGATTGAGCCACCCTCCCCCCTCCTCTCCCATTTCTTCCCCATACCTGGGCACGCTTCCCTCCTCGCTACGAAGAGATTGTTTAGCTGAGTGATATTGGTGAAACTAAGTGATGTTTAGAAGCGATCGTGACTGTTTCGGTAAATATGTTTTTTGAAACTTCATATTTCACATTTTCTCTTGTCGCAAGTTTATTCTGTCCATTAACTCCTCTATGTTTTGTGTTTAAAGTGTCACTCTGCTCCGTGATGTTGAAAGGAAATGTACGTTGTATGAAGAAGACTTGCTTTCTGACATGATAGCAGAAATAACAATTCTCTCCAGAGCAGGTCAGAAGGGCGTTAAATAAACGTGTCGTTCACCCCAAAGACTGAACTTTTTTTTCCCGTTTCAATGGAGGTAGTGGAATCACGCTAGTTATACAGTGGGTTTGGAGTGGAGTGGGGAGACACTGACCTGTCATCTGGAAATTACAATCAGCGCACTGTTGACGTCTGTTCTCTTTAATGGTCCATAATTCCACACGAACATGGGTAAAATGAACAAATAGCACACATCCATCAACTTCATGTATACGCAAAGAGCAGTACACACCAGTGTTGTATGCATCGCAAAACCACAAGAATATACAGCATGTACATGTACTCAAACACCGAGTCCTGAGTCACCACACTTGACACTACATCACAAACCAACCTTACACTTCAGTTTGTCATTTCTGTGAAACGATGACATAGCAAAATAAATTATGCGTTTAAAAATGTCTTCACTCGTATTGTCAAAAAAGGCATTACATTTTGTTGCACTGTGTTAACATTGTGTTGTACTGTTTTACATGGTGTTGTACTGTGTTACCTTGTCTTGTACTGTGTTACGTGGTGTAGTAATGTGTTACATTGTGTTGTACTGTGTTACATGGTGTTGTACTGTGTTACATGTGTTGTGACTGTGTTACATGGTGTTGTACTGTGTTACATTGTATTGTACTGTGTTACGTTGTGTTGTACTGTCTTACGTGGGGTTGTACTGTTTTTACATTGTGTTATACTGTGTTACATTGTGTTGTACTGTGTCACATTGTGTTGTACTGTCTTACGTGGGTTGTACTGTGTTACATTGTGTTATACTGTGTTACATTACACGACAGGGGGACGTTGTGACACAGCACATCTCTGGAGACTATTGGAGAACAACAAGACACATCTCTGGAGACTATTGGGGAACAAGACACATCTCTGGAGACTATTGGGGAACAACACGACACATCTCTGGAGACTATTGGGAACAACACGACACATCTCTGGAGATTATTGGGGAACAACACGACACATCTCTGGAGATTATTGGGGAACAACACGACACATCTCTGGAGACTATAATGGAACAACACGACACATCTCTGGAGACAATCGGGAACAACACGGAGAGACCGAACCTTCTGATTTACAACACAGAACATTTGGAAAACGGGATTTTGACAGTCATCAGACAGGCAACATGGAACACAGAAAGTTAGATATTGAATGTGGACTGATAATACTGATTCTCTTACAACATGGAGACTCCTGGGAAGACGTCACTCTGGGATCAGAAACCCAGCCAATGGTAGAGAAAAGCCTGCCGATAATGGCCTCCCTGGTACCTGCATGGTCTGAGGCCACGCTTCATGCTGATCTGGAAGCTCCTGTGGTCTCTACTGGTAGACGACATCAGTACCAGCACAGTGGAATCAGTGGAGGCCCAAATCAACACGCGCTCAAGGGATGGCAAATGACTTCTCCCTGATATCCACCCTGAAGGAGCACAAAGATAGAAGTGAACTAACCATGCGTCGGCACTCAGGAGACAAGGTCATGAGATGAATCTAGCCCAGGCTGAAAACAAGGCAGGGAAAAGTACAGCTTGGGAGGCAGTGAACGTGGCTGAGGAAACACCTGAAGATCAAGGAAAGAACAGGGCGCACACAAAACCAACAGACAGGCAATTGGAATCAACAGGAAGGAAGGTGTGGTCGTCAAAGACACACACAAACCAACAGACAGCATTGGGATCAAAAAGGAAGGAAGGTGTGTCGTCAGGACACACACAAACCAACAGACAGGCATTGGGATCAACAGAAGGAAGGTGTGTCGTCACGACACACACAAACCAACAGACAGGCATTGGGATCAACAGAAGGAAGGTGTGGTCGTGGGTCATAACAAGGGAGCTCAAGAAAGAAGAGGATTCCAAAAGAAACCAGGGTGGGAAAAAGGAACGATGTACCCGAAAGGTGGCCACAAGTCATGGGTCTGGAGCAGCGGTGACAAGCAGAGCATGGACGTGCTGCTGGATGAGGGATGACTGGGAGTGCACAGCAGACCCCCAAGAATCGAAAAAACCATCCAGAGATCCTCAAGGAGAGTGGCATGAAGCCGGATAAAAACATTCCACACAGATTTATCAAAACGAGCGATTCTTACTGAACCCAAAATGGTGGAAGCTCATATCTACGATATAACATTCCACACAGATTTATCAAAACGAGCGATTCTTACTGAACCCAAAATGGTGGAAGCTCATATCTACGATATAACATTCCACACAGATTTATCAAAACGAGCGATTCTTACTGAACCCAAAATGGTGGAAGCTCATATCTACGATAAAACATTCCACACAGATTTATCAAAACGAGCGATTCTTACTGAACCCAAAATGGTGGAAGCTCATATCTACGATATAACATTCCACACAGATTATCAAAACGAGCGATTCTTACTGAACCCAAAATGGTGGAAGCTCATATCTACGATATAACATTCCACACAGATTTATCAAAACGAGCGATTCTTACTGAACCCAAAATGGTGGAAGCTCATATCTACGATATAACATTCCACACAGATTTATCAAAACGAGCGATTCTTACTGAACCCAAAATGGTGAAGCTCATATCTACGATATAACATTCCACACAGATTCATCAAAACGAGCGATTCTTACTGAACCCAGAATGGCGGAAGCTCATATCTACGATATAACATTCCACACAGATCAAACGAGCGATTCTTACTGAACCCAGAATGGTGGAAGCTCATATCTACGATATAACATTCCACACAGATTCATCAAAACGAGCGATTCTTACTGAACCCAGAATGGTGGAAGCTCATATCTACGATATAACATTCCACACAGATTCATCAAAACGAGCGATTCTTTCTGAACTGAATGTGCAGTCAGGAAAGCAGAATGGTGGAAGCTCACATCTACGGCTCTTAGAAGTGGGTGTGTGCCGGTCTAGCCGGCAGCTTGAGGAAATCTGGCTTCGGAGCCAAGGTCCTCGCCACAGAAGTGGTAGTGAGACAGTTCGTAGGCTCATTCGCTGATGATCTCATGAAACAGGTCTCTGGGGGAGAAAGGAACCAGAGCCTTCAAGGCAACAGCAGAGGCGACTGACAGCAGTCCCCCCTGGACCAGGTCCAGGAGGAACACACGAGAATTTCATAAGACTTTCCCAACCTAGGGCAGGTGACCAAAGGCTGTGTGAGTCAGACATCCGGCTGTGAGGGTAAGACACCGGCTGTGAGGGTAAGACATCCGGCTGTGAGGGTAAGAAAATCCGGCTGTGGGGGTAAGACATCCAGCTGTGGAGATAAGACATCCGGCTGTGGGGGTAAGACATCCGGCTGTGAGGGTAAGACATCCGGCTGTGAGGTAAGACATCCTGCTGTGAGGGTAAGACATCCGTCGCAACGTGCCCCACCCCCCTGAAGGTACGGATCGTATCGCGGCAGAGCCCACAAAGCTTCCGGCAGCAGAGTGGCTTGTGTGATGTCAGGACCTGGATGAGGCCCGCCCCTCATGACGTAAAGAGGTCAGGTCCGGAACATTTGTATGAGGGGGGTTTCTTCTTTGAAGACCTTTTGTCTGTGCAGCTCTTCAAAGAGTTTCTTCCTACTGGAAAAGATGAATCTTTGCTATTGTTACAGATCACAACATGGAAAAGAGGAACGTTGGAGTATATCACAATCATCACACATGGAAAAGAGGGACGTTGGAGTATATCACAATCATCACACATGGAAAAGAGGGATGTTGGAGTATATCACAATCATCACACATGGAAAAGAGGAATGTTGGAGTATATCACAATCATCACACATGGAAAAACAGGAACGTCTGGTATAGATCACAGACATTAAAAATGGAAAAGAAGAACGTCTGGTGTGTATTACAGACATTAAAAATGGAAAAGAGGAACGTCTGCTGTATTTAAAGACATTAAAAATGGAAAAAAAGAAGAACATCTAGGATATATCACAGGCATAAACAATGGAAAAGAAAACGTCTGAAATATATAAAAAGACATTAAAAATGGAAAAGATGAAGGTCTGTGATATATCACAGACATTGAAAATGGAAAGGAGAAACGTCTGATATATATCACTGACATTAAAAATGGAGAAAAAGGCAATCTGGACAATATCGCAGACATCGCAAATGGACAAGAGGAACGCTTGGTGTTTGTCACACACACTGCACATGAACAAGAAGAAACTCCGACGTTGATCATAGACATTCACTTCTAATGTCCTGGCTCCGAATAAATCACATCTCATCCATGTTAAATATCGTTTAAATAATCTATGCAAATTAAAACCACACTTCTTAGTGCATAACGAACAACACGCCTGATACAAAGCACGGTCGGTCAGTCAGTCAGTCAGTCAGTCAGTCTGTCTGTCTGTCTGTCTGTCTGTCTCTCTGTCTGTCTGTCTGTCTGTCTGTCTGTCGGTCGGTCGGTCTGTTTGTCTGTCTGCTGTCTTTCTTTCTTCTGTCTGTCTGTCTGTCTGTCTGTCGGTCTGTCTGCTATCAATCTTTCATGTAACGTGTGGAGTATCTGCTAGTCAGAAAACGTTGGCATCTTCTTTTCTTCTTCTTTAGTCCTCTGAATTCCCTGGGGAACATAGGGCCGCAACCACACTCTTCCAGCGGACACAGTTTTGGGAGATCTTCTTCAGCTTGGCCCACGTCATTCCGGCGGCCTTCACTTCCGCGTCGGTACTCCTTCGCCATGTTCTGTCTTGGTCTTCCCACTCTTCTTTTGCCCTGAGGGTTCCATTCAAGGGCTTGTCTTGTGATGTTGGATGGAGACTTTCTGAGGGTGTGGCCAATCCATCCCACTTTCCGTTTTCTGATTTCTATTTCTATTGGAACTTGCTGGGTCTTGTTCCACAGTTCTGCGTTGGCAATAACATCTGGCCATCTGATGTTCACAATGTTTCGCAGACATCTGTTGATAAATGTTTGGAGTTTGTGGGTGTTTGTCTTTGTTGTTCGCCACGTTTCAGAACCATACAAAAGGACAGGTTTCACATTTGAGTTGAAGATTCTGATCTTGTTATGGAGTGAGAGGGCAGAGGAATTCCAGATAGGCCGTAGCGTAGTAAAGATGTGCCTGGCTTTATTGATGCGACTCTTGATATCCTCATCTGTACCTCCATCTTTGCTGACCACACTGCCGAGGTAGACAAACTTGTCAACTTCAATGATGTCTTCCTGTTGTAGTCGTAGTGGGTCTCGTTGCTGGTTGTTGACTCCATGGCTTTGTTTTCTTTGTGTTGATTTGGAGGCCCTGTCTTTCCTGCTTCTTCTGCTACCCGGCACAGCTTTCTTTGTGCGTCTTGCTGTTTGTGGGACAGAAGGCTGATGTCGTCGGCGAAGTCCAGGTCTTCCAGTTGCTTGGTGAAAGTCCACTGGATTCCTGTCCTCTTGCCGTCTGTAGACTGCCGCATTATCCAGTCAACGACCATCAGGAAAATTGTTGGCGATAGTAGACACCCCTGACGGACGCCGGTTTGTACAGTGAAGGGCTTCGTTAGCTTCCATCGTGGACGACCTGGCATGTGGCATCCTCGTAGAGTTGCTGGATGATGGCAACAAACTTGGGTGGGAAGCCATAGTGGTGCATGAGTTTCCAGATGGTATCTCTGTCGATGCTGTCAAATGCCTTCTGGAAATCTACAAATACTGCGTACAAGGGGGTCTGCCACTCCAGAGACTGCTCGATGATATTTCTCATGGTGGCAATTTGGTCTGTGCATGATCTGTCTTGGCGAAATCCAGCTTGTTCTTGGCGGAGGGTCTTGTCTAGGGCGGTCTTTAGTCTCTCTAGCATGATTTTGGTCAGCACCTTCCCCGGGATGGACAGCAACATAATCCCTCTCCAGTTTTTACAGGATGACAGGTCCCCTTTCTTCGGCAGCTTCACCAGGTGGCCTCTTTTCCAGTCTTCTGGCACTCGTTCCTGCTCCCAGATCTTGCTTAGGAGTGGATGCAGCATCTCTGTTGACGTCTGGATGTCTGCTTTCAGTGCTTCAGGTGGAATTCCGTCTGGACCCGTTGCTTTACCTGACTTCAGTGACTTGATGGCTTTGGTAACTTCCGTCTTGGTTGGTGGGCCTGTGTTGATGTCCAGAAGCTGGGTGGTGGGGGTGGAATGTCTGGGGGGACAGGTGGTGCAGGTCTATTCAGTGTCTCTTTAAAGTGCTCTGCCCACCTTGCTCTCTGCTCAGCTTCTCCTGCGATGGTGTTTCCCTCCTTGTCTTTGACCGGGCGACTGGGGTTGCTGGTCTTTCCAGAGAGTGTTCGGGTAATCTCATACAGTCTTTTCATGTTTCTCTGTCCTGCCGCTGTTTCTGCCCCTTCTGTGAGCTCATGGATGAATTGTTTCTTGTCTTGTCTAGCACTTTTCTTAACTTGGCGGTTGACGTCCCCGTAGTGTGCCTGTAACTCTTGCTTGTGGTCTTGGTCTTGGTCTTGGGTCTGGTTGATTGGTCTTTTAGGTGCTTCCGCTCTGTGATGAGGGTCCATGTTCCAGCTGTCAGCCATTCTTTGTGTTTTCTTTGCTTCTTTCCAAGCACTTGTGTACATGTCGTCTGCCAGACCTCCCTCAGGTCACACCAGTGGTCTTCGATTGTTTCTTCAGCAAGTTGGTCAAGTACGCTGAATCTGTTTCTCAGTTCCAGTTTGAACCCCTCTGTTGTTGCTCTCCTCCTTCAGACTGTGTACATTGTACTTATGTGATAGTCAGCCTGCTTGGTCTTTGTAGGCTTTCAATTTGGTCTTTAGCACAGCTATCACAAGGTTGTGGTCTGATGCTGCGTCTGCTCCTCGTTTCACTCTCACGTCATGTAAACTTCTGCGCCATTTTCTGCCCATGGTAATGTGGTCGATTTGGTTCTGGGTCTTCCCATCAGGTGAATTCCAAGTCATCTTGTGAATGTTTTTGTGTGGGAAAACAGTGCCTCCGATGACCATGTCGTTGAAAGCACAGAATTCCACAAACAGTTCTCCATTTTCATTTTGTATTCCTGTTCCGTGTATGCCCATAATCTGCTCTCTGCCCTTGTTGTCCGTTCCCACTTTGGGATTGAGATCTCCATGAGGATCTTAAGGTCTCTCTTCGGCACTCTATCCACGACTGTTTGGAGTTGATTGTAGATTCTCCTTTTCCTCTGGGTCTGCTACGTTTGTGGGGGCGTAGCACTGTAAGATGGTGGTTTTCCTGCCCTTTGAATTGAATCTTGCAGTGAGGATCCTTGGTGACACTGGTTCCCCGGACAGCAGTGCTCGCGTCGCCTCGGGTGTCATCAGCAACGCTACTCCGTGCGTGTGTGGCTGGTCTTCTTCTCGTCCAGAGTAGATGATGGTGTCTCCACTTGTCAGCCTTGTTCTTCCTGTTCCTGTCCATCTAGTTTCGCACAGGCCAAGGATCTTTAGGTTGTACCTGTGCATCTCACTACTCATTGTGCTGTTTTTCCAGTCTCGTATAGGGTTCTGATGTTCCAGGTCCCTATCCTGGTCTTGGCTTTGGTCGTCTGAAGAGTTGTCGGCGCACTGGCTTCCTGAAGGCTTTCACCAGCTCGCGTCATGGGCTCTGCTAGAGAGAACTCTTCCCAACATGCTATTCTCAGAAAATGTCATTGCGGTTTCTGTAACAACTTTTGTTTTCTAGGACCGGGTTGTTAGCCCAATTCAAACCCCCAACCTGGAGGGCCAGTTGAGTGCTCTTTGTCTGGTCTCTACCCTTTGACCTGTCTGGCTTGGGTGGCCCTACCAGGAGACGAATCTCCCGCCAGCATAGCTCTCCGGGTCAAAGAGACACGCAAGCTCCCCAACCAACGGCAAGGTTGCACTCACTGGGAAGGAAACGTTGGCATGACTAATGAATATAACCGTATGCAACGTGTTAACAACCAATCATACAAACACAAAGAAACAGTGTAAACGTATGTGCTATGCGACAATGTGTTAGTAACAAACACAAAGAAACAGTGTAAAAGTATATACTATGCGACAATGTCTTAGTAACAACAGCAGCAGCATATACAGTGGTGTTAATGTTAGCTGCATATAGGACACTTTTCTGACCCCCCCCCCCTCCCCAATACCCCAGCCAGAAACCTCACTTCCTCTACACACACATGCGCGCGCACATGCACGCACACACGCACGCACGCACACACACACACACACACCCCCACACACACACACACACACACACACACACACACAACACACACACACACACACACACACACACACACACACTGACAGTGACCACACAAGCATTTCACTGTCCTAATGTATTCCTACACTATGGGTCAAAGTGAAGTCGATTTCCGACACACCATTGCTGTTATTCATCATGCCTAGTTTCCCTGCAGTAGAAATAGTGTTCATGTCATCCGCCCGTTCAGTTTTATACATGAATTTAAAAAAAAAAGCCATGGTGACAACAAAAGTTACAGTCATAATTCATCGGCAATGGCCATCTAAATTCAACACAGAACATTCACTCGTCATGGCTAGATACAGACAATACAAAATTTTCATCAGTCATAGCCAGCTAAAGACAATACGAACATTTGTCAGTCATAGGCAGCTAAAGACAATACCGAACATTCATCAGTCATTGCTAACTAAAGGCAATATAGAACATTCATCACTATTAGCCAGCCAAAAGACAATACCGAACATTCATCAGTCATAACCAACTAAAAGCAATAAAGAACACTCATTGGATGCCCAACTTCATCCTTCACGGGACTAATCTGTGGGTTCCCACAGCCTCCCAGCCATGTTTGACCCATGTGAAAAGTGACGACTACCCACTGGCCCTGCTCCTAATGCTGTCAACCTTGGTATGTCAGGCTTAAACATCAAGCCCGTTTGTTCCACCACACACACACACACACACACACAAAACACACCACACACACACCACACACACATTCACATTTCATTGTCAGTTGTTTAATATCTGTAGCCCGATCCTAAAACCTAAAAAGACACAAGTGTTTTTGTTGTGGGTTTTGAAAAACAGCATCTCAAGCTGAATTAGAAAGTAAATTATGAGTGAGAGAGAGAAAAAAAGCGAGGAAGAGGAGGTGGGGTTTGGGGGGGGTAGGGATCACAGCGTCACCGTGGGTGGAGGGGAAATGAGGGAGGATGAGGGAGGGCGGGATGGGGGGGATGGGGGTGGGGACAGAAGGGGTCTGCGAGGGAAGCTGCTCGATGCAGGGCCCAACACATGCTACTGCTGCTGCTGATGGTGATGATGTCGCTGCTGCTGCCCGCTGCTCCTCCTGTTGAAGCCGCTGTATCTGCTGCTGCTGTCGCTGCTTGCTCTTCCAAGCCGCTGTTCCTGTAGCTGCTGCTGATGGCCGTTGCTGCTCTCATGATGCCGCTAGTTTCCTGTTGCTGCTGCTGGGTGGGGAAGGAGGTAGTAGAAGAATAAAGGAGTTGTTCCCCTTTCATTGGGATGTCTGTAAAAAGCCCAACAAAGCCGTTCCCCATGAAATGAGACAGGATGAAGAGTCCTGGGAACTCAGTTTGGTGAAAAGAGCTGTCTTGTCACATCAGTTTGGTGAAAAGAGCTGTCTTGTCACATCAGTTTGGTGAACAGCTGTCTTGTTATATTAGTTTGGTGAAAAGAGCTGTCTTGTTATATCAGTTTGGTGAAAACAGCTGTCTTGTTATATCAGTTTGGTGAAAAGAGCTGTCTTGTTATATTAGTTTGGTGAAAAGAGCTGTCTTGTTATATCAGTTTGGTGAAAAGAGCTGTCTTGTTATATTAGTTTGGTGAAAAGAGCTGTCTTGTCACATCAGTTTGGTGAAAAGAGTTATTTTGTTTACACCAGTTTGGTGAAAAGAGCTGTCTTGTCACATCAGTTTGGTGAAAAGAGCTGTCTTGTTATATTAGTTTGGTGAAAAGAGCTGTCGTGTTACATCAGTTTGGTGAAAAGAGCTGTCTTGTTATATCAGTTTGGTGAAAAGAGCTGTCTTGTTATATTAGTTTGGTGAAAAGAGCTGTCTTGTCACATCAGTTTGGTGAAAAGAGTTATTTTGTTTCATCAGTTTGGTGAAAAGAGCTGTCTTGTCACATCAGTTTGGTGAAAAGAGCTGTCTTGTTATATTAGTTTGGTGAAAAGAGCTGTCGTGTTACATCAGTTTCGTGAAAAGAGCTGTCTTGTTATATCAGTTTGGTGAAAAGAGCTGTCTTGTTATATCAGTTTGTGAAAAGAGCTGTCTTGTTATATCAGTTTGGTGAAAAGAGCTGTCTTGTCACATCAGTTTGGTGAAAAGAGCTGTCTTGTTATATTAGTTTGGTGAAAAGAGCTATCTTGTTACATCAGTTTGGTGAAAAGATCTGTCTTGTTACATCAGTTTGGTGAAAAGAGCTGTCTTGCTACATCAGTTTGGTGAAAAGAGCTGTCTTTGCACATCAGTTTGGTGAAAAGAGCTGTCTTGTTATATTAGTTTGGTGAAAAGAGCTGTCGTGTTACATCAGTTTGGTGAAAAGAGCTGTCTTGTTACATCAGTTTGGTGAAAAGAGCTGTCTTGTTATATCAGTTTGGTGAAAAGAGCTGTCTTGTCACATCAGTTTGGTGAAAAGAGCTGTCTTGTTACATTAGTTTGGTGAAAAGAGCTATCTTGTTACATCAGTTTGGTGAAAAGAGCTGTCTTGTTACATCAGTTTGGTGAAAAGAGCTGTCTTGTTACATCAGTTTGGTGAAAAGAGCTGTCTTGTTATATTAGTTTGGTGAAAAGAACTGTCTTGTTATATCAGTTTGGTGAAAAGAGCTGTCTTGTTATATTAGTTTGTGTGAAAAGAGCTGTCTTGTTATATTAGTTTAGTGAAAAGAACTGTCTTGTTACATCAGTTTAGTGAAAAGAACTGTCTTGTTATATCAGTTTGGTGAAAAGAACTGTCTTGTTAATTTAGTTAAGTAAAAGAGCGGTATTGATATATTAGTTTGGTGTGAAGATTTGTTGTTTTATATCAGTTTGGTGTCAAGATTTGTTGTTTTATGTCAATTTTGTGAAGCAAAACTGTCTTGTCATAGCCGTTTGGAGAAAATACTTGTTGTATCAGTCTGGCAAAATATGGCTTTGTTTAATTCCAAACCATCACCACAAAACAGAAAAATGTTTTTTATGAGAAGCTTGCATCTGTGGCAGTCCATGGTGAAGAAAACAACTCTTCTGTAAATGTCTGTCTGGTCTCACACACGCACGCACGCACGCACCCATGCACACGGGCACATAAAGGCACACACGCGCACGCGCGCGCGTGCGCAGTACACACGCGAGCACATACACACACGTACACACACGCAAGCACGCATGCACACACACACACACACACACACACACACACACACACACACACACACACACACACACACACACACACACACACACACACACACACACACACACACTTGCTGCAAAGTGTGTCGGTATGTATGCTTATGGTGCTTGGAATAGCAGCATTGTTTTAATTCATGTTTGTTGCGAATTTGCCGTCTAGGTAATTGGCTTTTTGCTTTGCATCCACCTCCTCCCCCTCCCCCCCCCCCCCCCCCCCCCCATGTCATCAGGGCTGTATAGCTATGACACTAAAAAGTGTTCAGTGGACACACACACACACGCACACACGCACGCACGCACGTACGCACGCACGCACGTACGCACGCACGCACGCACGCACACATACTGGTAA
>JAFLJL010013540.1:103215-113215 GCA_018398815.1 Conus ventricosus | reverse complement strand
GTATCAGAACTGATCAGGTCAGAGGGCGATGAACTAGAATTGCAGGACTCCGACGTCACGGTCCCTGGGTTCCAGGGCGTTGGGATGGTTGCCGGACCTGCTTTACCAACGTCACTGGATGTCCACGTGCATCTCACTGCCTGTGGAATGGAGTCACCGAGGAGGCAGTCCTTTGAAGGCACCTCAGTAGACACAACCGTCTTCTGGCCAGACGCCCAGAAGAATCGGCGACTAGGAGAGGTGTCCGTCTCAAAGGAACTCTGCTCAGAGCTGCTGGAGTGTTGCTGCAGCGAGAAGCTGTTCTCTGGCCTCTGGAATCGGGATCTTCGCAAATGTAAAGCCTTCAGCGGATCTGGTTCCGATGACGATGTTGAAGAGAGACCAGCTGGAACTGGTTCAGCTGTTGACTGCACGCCAGTATTGATGTTTGATGGTTCTGTGACATGTTTCTCTGATACGTTCAGTTTATCTGGGAAAGGCTTAGAGCAGTTAGTTTGTAGTACAGAATCATCACCTTGGGCAGTTACAACCTGAATGGACTCCAGTGTTGGTGACTTGGGGGAGACGCAGGTGGAAGTGGGCATTGCTGCTGACGTGGTGGACTGGCTGTCTCTGTGGGAGGAAGAGCTGTCCGAGGTGGAGGAGGGGTCTCTGGACAGGGGAGGAGTGCTGGGCATGGGCGATTCTGTGGACGAGGAGTTCCGGTCTCCAGCCGCCCACAGCCGTGCCCGGGGATGAGGCAACAGTGTGTGTTTGGATGAGTAGAATGTGCAGGACACCGGGATGTGAAGGGGACCTGCCTCATCTCCAGAGGAGGAGTGACTCCTGAAGATGCTCGGTGTCAGCTGCTCTGGCGACCCGTCAGGGGAGGAGATGGTTTGAAACTTTTGAAGAGCGCGGAACTGGGTGAGACGTGGAGAGCGAGGTTTAGGGGACGACTCCAGGTATCTGTACGGTGACAAGTGTTCCGAGTGCTGAGTCCCATACACGGCGTCTGCATTGTGTGCAGATGAGTTTGGAGAATGATTGGCGTGATTGTCCACTCGACCACATCCACCTAACACACGCGTGGAGTCACTGTTTTCAAACACAGTCGTTTGTATTTTTGCAGGTGATTGAATCAATGACTGTCGGGGGTGGTCTTCTGGCGGGGAGTTGCCACGTGAAGAACCTTCCGGTGAACTGGCGAAGCTGATCAGTTCCAGAGACTGGTTGACAGAAGAAATGGTGACGTCAGGGATAGGGGATGGCGCCCTGGACGTGGGGGAGTGGTGATGGGGAGAGAGCAACACATCTGGCACCGTGCCCACAGAGGTAGGTGAGTTGGTGGTGCTGTCACTGGGCGAGTTCTGCTGTGAACAGGCATGCGAGTCTGGGATGGGGGAATGGCAGCTGGGAAGGAGAGAGTTGTCTGCACCTGTATGGGACCTACGTCGCTTAATCAGTGTGTTCTTAGACACCAAGGATTCTCCAGCATGAGGTACCTGCAGGCTGTTTCCGCTGCACGTCTGGCCAGTGTTGAAGTTGGGGGAACTTCTGGACACGGCTCGTTTCGTTCTCTTGGGGCTGTAGTCAGAGCAGCTGGACTCTCTGGACAGAGAGCGCTGAAATCGTCTCGGACGCAGCGGTGGAGAAGACAAGTTTTCTTCAGAAAAAGAACTGGAGATGCCAAAACCAGAGCGATCCGACGTCACTCTGTTGTAAGCCTCTCTCTTCTCAGCAGCTGTCAACGCCAGGGTGGTGTCGATGATGTCCGTGTTGTCCTTCCTCCCTGACTGCATGGGGTGATGGGACAACAGGAACTGCAGGCGGACCTGTCGTCTCTTGGCCTCCGACCCTTCCGCTGAGGACACGAGGTCATGGCCTTTGCTGGGTCTATTTGGATTGTGATTCCACACACACCGCCTGCTGTCGGAGGAGCAAGTGAAATGGACCTCGTCGTTACTGTCTGTGTCGGCAACGTGATCAGTGAAATGGTCCGATTCGTAGGACGTGCTGTTGGAAATCGGTCTATAGTAACAATCGTCGAAGCTCACGTCGCTACTATTAATGAACGCCACATTTCTCGCCTGTGTTTGACCCACACTTAGGTCGTGTGTATCAGTCACATTTGTGTGCTGTGTATCATTCAAATCTGTGTGCTGTGTACTAATCACATCTGTATAGTGTGTATCAGTCACATCTGTGGGCTGTGTATCAGTCCATTTGTGTGCTGTGTATCAGCCACATCTGTGGGCTGTGTATCAGTCACATCTGTGGGCTGTGTATCAGTCACATTTGTGTGCTGTGTATCATTCAAATCTGTGTGCTGTGTACTAATCACATCTGTATAGTGTGTATCAGTCACATCTGAGTAGTGTGTATCAGTCACATTTGTGTTGTGTGTATCAATCACATCTTTGTAGTGTGTATCCGTCAGATCTGTGCGCTGTGTTTCAGTCACATATGTGTGCTGTGTATTACTCGCATCTGTGTGCTGTGTATTAGTCACATCTGTGTAGTGTGTATCAGTCACATCTGTACAGTGTGTATCAGTCTCATCTGTACAATATGCATCAGTCACATCTGTGCAGTGTGTATCAGTCACATCTGTGCAGTGTGTATCAGTCACATCTGTACAGTGTGTATCAGTCACATCTGTACAGTGTGTATCAGTCACATCTGTGTGGTGCGTCTCAGCCACATGTCCGTGGTGATTTTTGTCATCCAGGGAGTGACTGTCCACATGTCCGTGGTGATTTCTGTCATCCAGGGAGTGCCTGTCCACATTACCGTGGTGATTTCTGTCATCCAGGGAGTGCCTGTCCACATTACCGTGGTGATTTCTGTCATCCAGGGAGTGCCTGTCCACATTACCGTGGTGATTTCTGTCATCCAGGGAGTGCCTGTCCACATTACCGTGGTGATTTCTGTCATCCAGGAGTGCCTGTCCACATTACCGTGGTGATTTCTGTCATCCAGAGAGTGCCTGTCCACATTACCGTGGTGATTTCTGTCATCCAGGGAGTGCCTGTCCACATTACCGTGGTGATTTCTGTCATCCAGGGAGTGCCTGTCCACATTACCGTGGTGATTTCTGTCATCCAGGGAGTGCCTGTCCACATTACCGTGGTGATTTCTGTCATCCAGGGAGTGCCTGTCCACATTACCGTGGTGATTTCTGTCATCCAGGGAGTGCCTGTCCACATTACCGTGGTGATTTCTGTCATCCAGGGAGTGCCTGTCCACATTACCGTGGTGATTTCTGTCATCCAGGGAGTGCCTGTCCACATTACCGTGGTGATTTCTGTCATCCAGGGAGTGCCTGTCCAGTGGCACTGGGCCTCGCTGCTCACCAGCTGTGGCAGGTGATGGCGCCCTCTTCATGGGCAGGGGGGACAACGCGGTCTGTGTGGACACCCTATCACTGTCTGGCGGTGTGCCAGGATGCCAGCAGTGCCTGTGCTCTTCACTGTCCCTTGATGCCAAGGTGAACGCTCTATGCCCTTCCCTGTCATACGTGTCCCACGTGACACCTCCGTCGTCCAGATCCCGACTAGTGCTGCAGTCGACCTGGTGCTCTGCTGGTGCTTCCTCTCTGAACGAATGCTGAGTAGGATCAGTGACGTGAAACTGCAGCAGACCGAATTCTCCGTTCACATCACAGCTGCCTTCAGTTTCTTGTGAAACGAACCCCGTACCTCGGGCTGATTCTTCACCCTGGCATCCAGGGCTGTTAACCTTTAACTTTAGATCCCTCGTTATCTCTCCTTCATGACCGTTAGTGTGGTGTGCTTTCACTTCCGGATCTCTCGTTATCTCTCCATTATGAAGTTTGATATTGTTTGCTTTCAATTCCATGCTCCTCTTTAATTCTACATCATGACATGTAATATTGCCATCTTTCAGTTCAATGTATTTCTTTATCTCCCCATCATGATATTCAGTGCTGTCTCCATTTATCTCAAAATTCCTTTCGTCACATTTATGTGTATCTCGTTTTCTATTGTAACTTATTTGGACATCTCGTTCTTTGCGACTTTCAAAACGTTTGTGTTTTTCAGAAATACTTAAGCAATCATCACATGAGCACTGTTTACAAAGCTGCTGAGAAAGGTCAGTGCCACTCAGCACGTGAAACACGTTTGACTGCTGATTGATCACAAATGGAGCACTCTCGGGTGGAGAGCCTGACACTGCCACATCTTCCACATCACTGGCCATCTCATCATCAGGTGTCGTGAAGGAAGGACTGCTGTCAAAGGAATCCATGAAAATCCCTTGCTCTTTCAGACGTTGGAAGTCTGGGTGATCCACCCCCATCAAGATTAGCTGTGTCAGGGTGGCATCTGTGAGAGACGGGCAGGCAACTGTCATACCCACGCTGCTTTTCCAACTGTCTCTTTCCATGTTACTCTCTCCCGACACAGCTCGCTGGGATGGGCACCATCTTCGTTCGAGGTGCTTGCCTGTCACTTTCGTGACGTCGCTCACACGTTGAAAATCCCCCGCACCTGTTGTGCCTTCTGAAACGAACGGACTACAAATGGAGTCAGGAGGCGCGGACTCACCAGGTAAATCTACCATGTCACAGTCTGATTGCGACTGGACGATGTGTGAAATAATTTTGGCTTGGGAGATTCCATATTTCTGGACTTCATTTGGATATTCATGAACGTCTGGACGCGCAGGTAACTCTGTGTCATTGGTAAGATTTGATTCTTTATTTTGTGAAACAGCTATCTCATCAGCAGCAAGGGTGTCCAGAATATCGTCAATGCTTTCCGAATAGTTTGCACGAAGAGAGTCCAGAGAGTCCGCTGACTGGCTTCGTGCTGGGCTCAAACAGTTTCTGAGATCTGTTCGTGTATCCTTGAACTTGGAAGAGAACGGATAAAAACTGTAATTACACCACACTGAGGCTTCAGCTTCGGGTTCCAACAACACAGATGCGTTTGAGAAGACAGCAGCAGGTGTTTCTTCACGACCAGCCCCTCTTGCATCAGTCTGGTGAACACTCTGGCCATGGGCACTGACTGCATCCTTGCTGTCTGTCCAATGGACTGCCTCTGTGACCTCAGAAGGAGGCAGAGACTGGACAACAGACAGTTCTGGGCTATTGTCTGACACAGCAGGCAAGAGGCCTTGTTTCTTTCCGTTAGATGAAACACTGATGTTACTACCTACAACTCTTGCAGTGGTAGGAAAACACGTTTGTTCTTCCAGTTTCTCAATCTCAGGTGCTGTATTCTTTTTACCTGGATAAAAATGTCCGCGCGATGTTTCAGATTCAAGGTTTTCCTGTTTCAGTTTATCCTCCATGTCATTTTGGCATAAAGCCTGACAAGCTGACCGAAGAACATGTGCAACGAACCTGTCAATTGGGCAAACTGGATATCCGGACTCATCCAGTGAGTCAGCGTTGGCAGCTGTGTTAATGTTTGTGGATGAAATGCTCGTGTTTCCCCTTCCCGTGACCATTGGTGCCGCTAGATGTCTCTTGTCCGTTTGATTGTCATTTGATGTGGGTCTGAATGCAACGTGCGGTGTTCTGTCATTTGGTGTGGGTCTGTGTGCAGCGTGCGGTGTTCTTGTCAGGGGTTGGCGATTTTCAACGGCATTATCACAGTGGGCATTGCTTGTCCCTTCTGCCAGAAGGCGATCCAAGGCCACAGTCTGCAGTGCCTCCCGTTCTGTGCGGAAGGACGTCCCCAGTGAGATCTCAGCGATGTCTGTCCCTTGATTGTGACCTTCCATGCTGTCCTCTTCAGCGCTGTTTCCATCTGAATTGTATGTTTTTTTGTAGGTATGACACTCTACCCAGGAGTTATGGATGAATTTGTCCAGTTCGCCCTGTTCAGAAAGGTTAAAACAAGCATCTTCAGTTCGACGTTCTGATGACTGAATTTGAACCTCATTCAAGGTACGTGATGCAAAGCTACCCCTCTCATTTTGTGAGTCTGTCTGTTCAGCGATACACTTCGTTGACTTGGTAACGTTCCCAGATTTAGAATCAGCAGAACTTCTTAGAAGAAACTTTGACAACACAAACTCTCTTGCCTCTTCAGAACTTTTGACGTCCGGGCTACAGACAGCATCAGTGAGCGTGCTCCTCATGACGTTCAGGTTGAGATTATTCTTGATGGTCTGCTCCTCGTGTGGACGTTCCTCATCATGAGACACGAGTGAGGAAGACGTGGGAGAGTCGATGATGCCACTGTCTATGTCAAGGTCAGTGTCCTTCGTCTGGTTCACCACAGATCCATCCACATAATATGCTTCCACGGGACACATTTCTTCCATTGTGCCATCATGTGGTAAACCGGCAGATTCTTCCACTGCCGCGTTGTACGAATCAGGAGTGTTGACATACTGTACTTCTGTGGTGTTCGATGGATCTGTTACAACATCTGTCATATCTGAAATACTCTCAGTGATCTTGCTATGGTCTGTATTGTGCGCCTGCCTGACAATATTGGAGTCACTTTGACGTCGACTGACGGAAGAAATATCACCGATGTCTCTATAGTCACCGACATAGAAATTCAGTTCAGAAACATGAACTTTCCCAACTTCTTTGCCATTTTGATCCAGAGCTGGTGTTGATGAGTTAGCTGGCATTGTTTCATATGGAAGGCCCGGGGTTCTGTCTCATTTGAAACAGTGACGTTTTGGGTGCAACCCTCTTTATACATAGTACCGTGTGTTGCCATTGCTGTGGCATTCTTCATGTTTGGGTCAGCAGGAACTGAGGAAGACAGTTCTCTATCACTCCGGTAAGTTCTTTCCTTGGCTTTGTGTGATGAAAGAATTAATTGTGCTTGTTTTTCTTCTGTGATTAAATGTGCATGTTCTTCTTCTGAATTTGTCGATGCTTCTGCTCTCACCAGCTTCAGAGGAATGTCCATTCCCATATATTCCCAGAATTCAGAATCAAAGGTTTGGGTTCTGGTAGTATTCAAAAAGGTTTTATGGGAAGGTATGCTATCAGAGAATGCCGATAAACGTCCTGTGGACCCACCGCCTGAGTGGCCTCTGTGCTTGCCCAGTAAGTTGAGGTCATCAAATAACAACAGATTGTGCACTGGCGTGGAGATGTGTTTAGCTTTCATATGATCTCCGGATGAATTAGTCTGAAGACAGCTTTCAGTCTGAGAAGACATTTCGTACATGACCAAATGCTTTGTTTGGCAGCACGTGTCGGTCCGCAGGATTGTGATCTGTTTGGAATGTTCAAGAATCCCTTGGCTGGCTGGCTCTGGTTGTTCTTGTAGTTCCTCGCCATCACACTGTACGGCCCGGTCAGACACTTGATACAGATTGTCAAAACCATCAGTTTGAAGAGCAGGAAGGAAATCTTCTTGATTGAAAAACACCAGTGGGGAAAGTTTTCCATCGTCAGCCTGGACGCTGACGTCAGACAGTTTGGAGGCCAAGGGAGTCAGTGAGGGAGATGACGAGCTGGACGTCATGGGCGACACTGCACTGAACAGTAACACTGGCGACACGGAGCCTTCCCTCACACCAGCACGAGTGTCACGTGCATCATAGGAATCTTTACACATTTTTTCAGAAGAAATCGGAGAAGAACACATTTCTGTTCTCGATGAACGCTCGTCAACATCTTTCACATTAGAACTTTCAACATTATTCGTTTCATCGTGGCAAGAATTTAAAGGTTCTTGATCTGATTCGGTTTGATCATTACACAGTTCTTCGTCATCATCGTTGGTATCTTTGGAGCTGCCGGCGCTTTCTTCAGTGTCAATGGAGTCCTGTTGATTGTCCAGACTGACCTCAATCACGGTCACGGGAGACAGGGGAACGGGGGAGAGCGAGGTGGAAGAGGAAGAGGAGGGGATTTGAAGATGGTCGTCCTGCTGCACCCTTTGCTGGCATTGTTGTCGGTGTCGTTGCTGATGTCGGCTTCCTGCTGTCAGACGGTCCATGTCATCCACCAGGTTTCCATCCACGTCTTCCAGCACTATAGAAATCATGGCTGGCTCTACCAGGCCTTCATCGCCCACAATGGACGGGTCTCTAAACTCTGCGTTTGAGGAGTGACCAAAAGCATGAAAGATATCTGCCACTTCCAGACTTTCCGTCGATGACAGTGAATCAGATTTGCCAGGCTTCTGGTTAACATCATACTTGTTGATTTTTGAGGTAGAGCTGTCGGAGCTTTGGAGAATTGGTTTACCCACTGGGTCTGCAAGCCTATTCCAAAACTGGCCCGGTTCTCTCTGAAGATCACAACTGGATAATGCAGGGAAGGACTGTATGTCGGAAGGACCGGGTAATCTCCTCACTGGACTCTCCATCGGGATGTACGACACGAACAGTCTGTTTCTGTCAATGCCAGCTGGTGACATATCTCCGCGGGACAGTAAATCCTCAGAGTTGTGACCCAAACACTTCTGGTCTACGCCATTAGTTCTGCCAGTGTCTGACCTCGTCGTATTCAGGAATGGGGACATAGGTCTGTGATTGGAGGAACTACATTTGGGTTTTCTGTTCGGAGACTGGGGGGCTTTAGGGCATGTGAGCATGCACATATCTTCAACCAGTTTCTCTGGTCCCCCTAGGCCTTCCACATGCTGACTGAGGGAACTCAGTGACGAATGCTGATGCTGATGTTCAGACGTGCAGTTAAGCACGGTATTCGGTGATACATTTTCAGACTGATTTTCTTTCACACTGGGGACTTCACCGTCAAGATGTCTGGACTCTGATTTGAGTCGTGCCCGTCTCTGTGCCGGGTCAGGCATCTTGAGAGTCAAGACCCGCGAGGTGACGGGGTCAGCCTGTGCCTGAGGGCCAGGGCCACCGCTGGACGGCTCACAGGGCACTGCACGTGGCTGCCTCGTCCTCTGGTTGTAGTCCACGTGATCAGAGCCACTGAGGGAGTCACTCTCAGAACCCATCAGACTCTGATCGTTGCTGCCCCCTCCCGAGGAGGCCCACTGGGAGTCGCTACATCCACTGGCCGTGCTCAAAGAATCTTCGCGAAGAAAAGCTTGTAAGCGACACTCTCCAACCTGAGGTTTATGCCATGAGTTGCGGGACTTGACCTCGTCCTCCTCAGTCAGTGTCTCCAGGTAGGAAGGCAGCGATTTCTGACGTGAACAAGCGAATTGTCGTATCCTGACGGACCTGGCGTCACGTGTGTTGCTCATGTTTTGCGCGTAAGCCTCGATGTATTCTTTGAGTCTGTCAGTGCGAGACTCTTTGCCCAGGCTGGGTGGCAGCAGGGATGTGGGAGTCTCCGGAGGGTCAGTGGCCTGGAAGGCGGACACAGCCCCATGTTGGTAGTGAGGCTGGCTTATCCTCAGCTGAAGGTCTGATGCCGACCTCAGGTCTTCGTAATGGGGCTTGGAAGGCAGAGCCTCTCTGTCACCGTGATTCTTGTGGGGACTGGTCATGTTGCTGTAGAGTGGCGGGCAACTGTCTTGTGGTCGTGGAGGTTTCCCAGGGTAGAGACCCGGGGTCTGGGACATCTTGCTGTACCAGTCTCTCAAAAAGCGTTCCGGCAGGAAGCCTTCCGCAGAGCCCCCAAAGCCCAGGTTCATCAGCATCATCTCTGCCGGGTTCTGTGACCCAGAGCCGTATGGAGACGCGTACGATTCGGACGGCGAGACCATTCCCAGGCTGGCCATGCTCTCTATGCTCATCCCGCGACTCAGCACCCGGCCGTGCATCTGCTGGCCTGCTGGCATGGTGAGGGTGGAAGGATGGAGAGCAGGAGGGGCACCAAACAGGGGCGGATCCCCCCAGAAGTGGTGGCTGGGGTTAGTTCTCCTCCAGGGATCAACGTAGGGGTCCCCAAAGCCCTGGTCAGCCTGCTGTCTCCAGGCGGCGTGTTGCGCTTCCCGCCAGTCGTGGTCGAACTGCTCCCTCCAGCTCAGATCCTGGCTCTGCGACATGGAAGACATGGACGAAAGCATGGACTCTGAGCTGGCCTGCTTGGAGGCCAGCGAGGATGTGGTGTGTGGCTGTCCGTTCTGGCCGCCCGCCGTGCTGT
>JAFLJL010013540.1:50715-98215 GCA_018398815.1 Conus ventricosus | reverse complement strand
GCCCCCGTGTAAACACGAACGGTACAAGTACCGTGCTGCAAGTGAGAGCCACCGACAGAATTAAGCCCCGCCCACGCTGCTTTTTTTCCAGGAACTTTCCGCGATTTTCCACGAACTGCACGGACTTTTTCGGCTTGGCGCGAAAGTAACATCCGGTTGTACGGCGGTGCAACTGTGTAAACACTGATGCAATTCACTGCAACTACTGCAACTGCTGCAACTGCCGAAAAAATATCGCTCTGGACCGATATTTTGCGACTACTCGTGCAAGTCCTAATCGGGTATTGCCGATTATTTTGAGCTATTTTGAGGACTTGCTGCAACTGTTGGTCTGCTATTATTCACGCTTAGGTATTAGTTGCCGTGCGAACGCAAAGGGGGTTGCACGGCTAGTTGCACGTCCGTGTAAACGTAGCATTAGCAACAACACTCTGCGCATTAAACAATCCCAACGTCAGTCTGGAGTCGCGATCAGCAGCGGTACGGACTGGCCTCAAGAGAGAGCTTCCAGCTGCACACAGCCTACACTAAAACAAAAAAACAGCTACCCGCTGCAGACAGCTTACAACAAAGCAGAGTCACCTGCTGCAGCCAACTTACAACAAAGCAGAGTTATCTGCTGCAGACAGCTTACAACAAAGCAGAGTTATCTGCTGCAGCCAACTTACAACAAAGCAGAGTTATCTGCTGTAGCCAACTTACACCAAAGCAGAGTTATCTGCTGCAGACAGCTTACAACAAAGCAGAGTTATCTGCTGCAGACAGCTTACAACAAAGCAGAGTTATCTGCTGAAGACAGCTTACAACAAAGCAGAGCTATCTGCTGCAGCCAACTTACAACAAAGCAGAGTTATCTGCTGCAGACAGCTTACAACAAAGCAGAGTTATCTGCTGCAGCCAACGTACAACAAAGCAGAGTTATCTGCTGCAGCCAACTTACAACAAAGCAGAGTTATCTGCTGCAGACAGCTTACAACAAAGCAGAGTTATCTGCTGCAGACAATTTGTGTCAGAAAACAGAACTCTGCTACAGACAACTTGCATCAACGACAGTTATCTACTGCCAACAGCTTACATCAAAAGACAGTTACCTACTTCAGACAACTTGCATCAAAAGGCAGTTATCTACCGTCAACAACTTAGATCAAAAGACAGCTCTCTGCTGCAGACAACCTGCTAAAGAAAAGTCATCTGTAGCAGAAATTTGTCTGCTGCAGACAACCTGCCAAAGAAAAGTCATCTGTAGCAGAAATTTGTCTGCTGCAGACAAGCTGCCAAAGAAAAGTCATCTGTAGCAGAAATTTGTCTGCTGCAGACAACCTGCCAAAGAAAAGTCATCTGTAGCAGAAATTTGTCTGCTGCAGACAAGCTGCCAAAGAAAAGTCATCTGTAGCAGAAATTTGTCTGCTGCAGACAACCTGCCAAAGAAAAGTCATCTGTAGCAGAAAGTTGTCTGCTGCAGACGGCTTGCGCCAAGACAGTCATCTGCTGCAGATAATTGCAATAAAAACAGTCATCTGCTTCTGTCAACTTACATTAAAATACAGTCATCTGCTGCAGATAAACTACATTAAAAAACCCAGTCATCTGCTTCTGTCAACTTACATTAAAATACAGTCATCTGCTGCAGATAAATTCCACCAAAAACAGTCCTCTGCTGCTGTGAAATTACATTAAGAACAGTCACCCGTTCGCAGACAAATTACACTAAAAACAATCATCTGCATCAGTCAATTTACATTAAAATGCAGTCATCCATTGCCGATAACTTACACTAAAGAAAGCAGTCATCTGCTGCAGACAATTCATACTAAAAGCGAGTCACCAGCTGCAGACATCGCATGCTAAAGAAAGAGTAATTTGTTACAGACAACTTATAATAAAAATCAGATAGCCTTAGGAGTGTAAGGAGTCATGACTTGGATGCAGTTCCGCCTTAGGAGTGTAAGGAGTCATGACTTGGATGCAGTCCCGCCTTAGGAGTGTAAGGACTCTTGACTTGGATGCAGTCCAGCCTTTGGAGTGTAAGGAGTCATGACTTGGATGCAGTCCAGCCTTAGGAGTGTAAGGAGTCATGACTTGGATGCAGTCCCGCCTTAGGAGTGTAAGGACTCTTGACTTGGATGCAGTCCCACCTTAGGAGTGTAAGGAGTCATGACTTGGATGCAGTCCAGCCTTAGGAGTGTAAGGACTCTTGACTTGGATGCAGTCCCGCCTTAGGAGTGTAAGGAGTCATGACTTGGATGCAGTCCCGCCTTAGGAGTGTACGGAGTCATGACTTGGATGCAGTCCCGCCTTAGGAGTGTAAGGACTCTTGATTTGGATGCAGTCCCGCCTTAGGAGTGTAAGGAGTCATGACTTGGATGCAGTCCCGCCTTAGGAGTGTAAGGAGTCATGACGTGGATGCAGTCCTGCCTTAGGAGTGTAAGGAGTCATGACGTGGATGCAGTCCAGCCTTAGGGTGTAAGGAGTCATGACTTGGATGCAGTCCTGCCTTAGGAGTGTAAGGACTCTTGACTTGGATGCAGTCCAGCCTTAGGAGTGTAAGGAGTCATGGACTTGGATGCAGTCCAGCCTTAGGAGTGTAAGGAGTCATTACGTGGATGCAGTCCAGCCTTAGGAGTGTAAGGAGTCATGACGTGGATGCAGTCCTGCCTTAGGAGTGTAAGGAGTCATGACGTGGATGCAGTCCTGCCTTAGGAGTGTAAGCAATCATGACTTGGATGCAGTCCTGCCTTAGGAGTGTAAGGACTCTTGACTTGGTGCAGTCCAGCCTTAGGAGTGTAAGGACTCTTGACTTGGATGCAGTCCAGCCTTTGGAGTGTAAGGAGTCATGACTTGGATGCAGTCCAGCCTTAGGAGTGTAAGGACTCTTGACTTGGATGCAGTCCAGCCTTAGGAGTGTAAGGACTCTTGACTTGGATGCAGTCCAGCCTTTGGAGTGTAAGGAGTCATGACTTGGATGCAGTCCTGCCTTAAGAGTGTAAGAAGTCATGACTTGGATGCAGTCCTGCCTTAGGAGTGTAAGCAATCATGACTTGGATGCAGTCCAGCCTTTGGAGTGTAAGGAGTCATGATGAATGCAGTCCTGCCTTAGGAGTGTAAGGAGTCATGACGTGGATGCAGTCCTGCCTTAGGAGTGTAAGGAGTCATGACGTGGATGCAGTCCTGCCTTAGGAGTGTAAGGAGTCATGACGTGGATGCAGTCCAGCCTTAGGAGTGTAAGGAGTCATGACGTGGATGCAGTCCTGCCTTAGGAGTGTAAGGAGTCATGACGTGGATGCAGTCCAGCCTTAAGGGTGTAAGGACTCTTGACTTGGATGCAGTCCAGCCTTAGGAGTGTAAGGACTCTTGACTTGGATGCAGTCCCGCCTTAGGAGTGAAAGGACTCTTGACTTGGATACAGTCCCGCCTTAGGAGTGTAAGAAGTCATGACTTGGATGCAGTCCCGCCTTAGGAGTGTAAGAAGTCATGACTTGGATGCAGTCCCGCCTTAGGAGTGTAAGAAGTCATGACTTGGATGCAGTCCCGCCTTAGGAGTGTAAGAAGTCATGACTTGGATGCAGTCCCGCCTTAGGAGTGTAAGAAGTCATGACTTGGATGCAGTCCCGCCTTAGGAGTGTAAGAAGTCATGACTTGGATGCAGTCCCGCCTTAGGAGTGTAAGAAGTCATGACTTGGATGCAGTCCCGCCTTAGGAGTGTAAGAAGTCATGACTTGGATGCAGTCCCGCCTTAGGAGTGTAAGGAGTTCAGGGCCGAAAACTCTTTGTTGATGGCGGTTTCTTCTCTGAAGACCTTCTGCTGTCAAACTCTGCCTAGAGTTTCTTCCTATGACAGACAATATGCACTAACAGACAGACAGACGTTTGTGACAAACACCACGCCTTATAACACAGACATATGCACTGACATACAGTATGCACTAACAGACAGACAGACGTCTGTGAAAAACATCACGCCTTAATACACAGACAGTATGTACTGACAGACAGACAGACGTCTGTGACAAACACCATGCCTTATAACACCAGACAATATGTACTAACAGACAGACAGACGTATATAACAAACCCCACGCCCTAATAGACAGACAATATGTCCTGACAGACAGACAGACGTTTGTGACAAACACCACGCCTTATAACACAGACAATATGTACTGACAGACAGACAGATGTCTGTGACAAAACACCACGCCTTAATACACAAGACAATATGTACTGACAGACAGACAGATGTCTGTGACAAACACCACGCCTTATAACACAGACAATATGTACTGACAGACAGACAGACGTCTGTGACAAAACACCACGCCTTAATACACAGACATATGCACTGACAGACAGACAGACGTCTGTGACAAACACCACGCCTTATAACACAGACAATATGTACTAACAGACAGACAGACGTCTGTGACAAACACCACGCCTTAATACACAGACATATGCACTGACAGACAGACTGACGTCTGTGACAAACAACACGCCTTATAACACAGACCTATGTACTAACAGATAGACAGACAGAGACACGTCTACAACAAGCATCATGTCCAATGACAGATAGACAGACAGACGTCCACAACAAACACCAGTCCAATGACAGATAGACAGACAGACAGACAGACAGACAGACAGACAGACAGACGTCCGCAACAAACATCATGTCCAATGACAGGCAGTCAGACGTCCAAAAACAAGCATCATGTCCAATGACTGACAGACAGACAGACAGACGTCCACAACAAACTTCATGTCTAGTGACACAGACACTGTGCACTAACAGACATACAAATAAGACGTAATATTCACGAACATAGGATACCAAACAATTTTTTCCCGTCGTTATGAAGAGACAGAAGCATATTGTACGCTTCTTTTGTGGACGTCTGACTTCTTAAAGAGCTGTTTAACATACGCAGAATCTTATCCAAGCAGCATAGGTTACGCATACAAAGGATGATGGCCAGTTTCGTCATCAACCATGCCACTGGCTTTGCGGGTCTAACATTTACCAATTTCTTTAATGAAAATGTGTGGGCACTTCCCACTGCTTTTTGTTTGTTTGGGCACACGATTCTGCTCCTTATAAAGTAGTGGTGTTATTTGTGAGTCAAACTAGTGAACAAAAATAGAAGCCGACAAATCATCTAGTCTCCGTAATGTTTTGAACATGTCAATGATCCTTTTTTTGCCTTGCAGGGGAAGTCGCTGACGATTTGACTGAAGGCTGAACTGGCTGAAAAGATTAACGCCAGGTGCGTACAGGAATTTGCAATAGATATCTCTTGCCTTTCACCGTATTTCTTTCTTTCACACATATCCTCCATTCCTGAAGATGACTATTTTTGATTTATCAAGATTCAAGAGAAGTCCACGATTTATATGTAAGTAACTTCGCCTGACTATTCAACCTGATGCAGCATCTTATAAAAGAACAAAATCATCGGCAGATAGTAAAACATAACAACGCTACAGCAGTAATAAATCAATCACAGGGGGTTATACTTTAAAGTAAAGAGATAGAAGGGAAAGAAAAAAGACATTTGAAATGTGTCAAAGTCAAAGTCAAAGTCAAAGTCAAAATTGTGTGTGTGTGTGTGTGTGTGTGTGTGTGTGAGAGAGAGAGAGAGAGAGAGAGAGAGAGAGAGAGAGAGACAGACAGACAGACAGACAGACAGAGACAGACAGACAGACAGACAGACAGACAGAGGGAGAGAAAGAGAGAAAATACATCTATAATCTTTTTTTTCAAGGGTCCAGATAAGCCAATACACACTTTTGCATCCGGCTCTTGTCCTGGTGAGGGACTAAGCGTGACTAGCCACTAACTAGGCATGATTGGCAATTAAAACGCACTAAATGTTTAACAGACATATCTTCAAAAATATGTTTAAAAAAAGTGAATGAGTTTCCATCAACATTGAGGTATAGATCAATGTAACTGATTAAGAAAAAAAAACCCCACAGACACATAGAAAGCGAACCTCCTGTTGGTCATTAAAGGAGAAAGAGGGACACACACACACACACACACACACACACACACACACACACAAAACACACACACACACACACACACACACACACACACACACACACACACACACACACACACACACACACACACACACAGAAAGCTTCTATAAAAAAATTTCTGTATTAGTCCACTTCCTGCAACAATGGTTATTAATGAACTAGCAAGACTGCATCGATAACAGCAGTACGCTCGAGAGAAAGAAAGAGAGAGAGAGAGAGAGAGAGAGAGAGAGAGAGAGAGAGAGAGAGAGAGAGAGAGAGAGGAGAGAGAGAGAGAGAGAGAGAGAGAGAGAGAGAGAGAGAGAGAGAGAGAGAGAGAGAGAGAGAGAGAAATTATTACATTCCTTTCCTAAAATATCAACATACTACATATATTTTTTAATTCCTTCCCTTCTTCCCTCCACCCTCATGACATCAACATCCAAAAGTAGCATGCACCTATCTACCACCGCAACACCAAAGCACTATACCCTCCACCAACACGCACTTACACCGCAACACCAAATCACTACACCCTCCACCAACATACACTTACACTACACTGCAACACCAAATCACTATACCCTCCACTAACATACACTCACACTACACCCTCCACCAACATACACTCACATTTCACCCCTCTACCAACATACACTCACACTACACTGCAACACCAAATCACTACAACCTCCACCAACATACACTCACATTTCAACCCTCTACCAACATACACTCACACTACACTGCAACACCAAATCACTACACCCTCTACCAACATACACTCACACTACACCGCAACACCAAATCACTACAACCCTCCGCCAACATACACTCACGCTACAACCCTCCACCAACATACACTCACATTTCACCCTCTACCAACATACACTCACACTACACTGCAACACCAAATCCACTATACCCTCCACCAACATACACTCACACTACACCCTCCACCAACATACACTCACACTACACCACAACACCAAATCACTATACCCTCCACCAACATACTCTCACACTACACTGCAACACCAAAGCACTATGCCCTCCACCAACATACACTCACACTACACTGCAACACCAAATCACTATACCCTCCACCAACATACACTCACACCACACTGCAACACCAAATCACTACACCTCCACCAACATACACTCACACTTCACCGCAACACCAAATCACTATACCCTCCACCAACATACTCTTACACTACACCGCAACACCAAATCATTACACCCTCCACCAACATACACTCACATTACACCGCAACACCAAATCAATATATATATATTATATATATATATATATATATATATATTATATATATATATTATATATATATTATATATATATATATATATTCATTGAATCAATGTTCATAGCACTTATTTATCGTGATAGTGTGTGAGTACATGTGTGTAAGTGCGCACACGCATGCGTACGTGTGTGTGTGTGTGTGTGTGTGTGTGTGTGTGTGTGTGTGTGTGTGTGTGTGTGTGTGTGTGTGTGTGTGTGTGTGTGAACAACACTATGTTAATCTGACAGTAAATGGTTTCCGTCAGTCAGTGTGTGTGTGAGTGCGTGTGTGTGTGTGTTGTGTGTGTGTGTGTGTGTGTGTGTGTGTGTGTGTGTGAGAGAGAGAAAGAGAGAGAGAGAGAGAGAGAGAGAGAGAGAGAGAGAGAGAGAGAGAGAGGAGAGAGAGAGAGAGAGAGAGAGAGAATACGTCAATAAGAAGCAGTTAATACGGGGCAAAGAGAGACAGACAGACAGACAGACAGAGACAAAGACAGAGACAGAGAGAGACAGAGAGAAAGAAAGACTGAGAAAGACAGAGGGGAACGTCGAGACTTAGAGACCCAGAGAGTTGTCGTTATTATTATTTTCTGTTTGTTTCTCTAAAGTTCCATAAGCTGAATACTACTTCAGCGTGACACCTCGATGAAACTGAAACTGAAACTGAAACATTGTTGCGTTTGATGTTTTTTTATTCATCACTAAAAAAGTTAGTAATAAGAATAGTAAGTTGCAAGTCGGTTAGTTGATACTGTGATGACTATTTCTCTGGTACATTGGCTATCATAGCATATTCTTTGTGACATGCCGATCGCTATGACAGACGAATCCTCTTCATCACTGCGGCACACGCCGTTCGCCAGCAGACAGAGTCAGCCCCAGGTCCTCCACCCCCATCCCTGAAATTGTTTCCTCCTAACCTAGGACACGGTCTGAAACGATCGATTCGCTGACAAATCAGCTGAAACAACTATGAATGAAGTGACCATGACGATGAAATGACGTGTTATGAAGTGACAATCTCAATGAAATGACTTGTTGTGAAGTGATCACGACAATAAAGTGACTTGTGAAGTGACCATGACAATGAAATGACTTGTAATGAAGTGACCATGACAATGAAATGACTTGTAATGAAGTGACCATGACAATGAAATGACTTATGAAGTGACCATGACAATGAAATGACTTGTGAAGTGACCATGACAATGAAATGACTTGTTATGAAGTGACAATCTTAATGAAGTGAAGTGATCACGACAATGAAATGACTTGTGAAGTGACCATGACGATGAAATGACGTGTTATGAAGTGACAATTCAATGAAATGACTTGTTGTGAAGTGATCACGACAATGAAATGACTTATGAAGTGACCATGACAATGAAATGATTTGTGATGAAGTGACAATGACAATAAAATGACTTGTGAAGTGACCACGACAATGAAATGACTTGTGAAGTGACCATGACAATGAAATGACTTGTGATAAAGTGACTATGACAATGAAATGACTTGTGATGAAGTGACCATGACAATGAAATGACTTGTAATGAAGTGACCATGACAACGAAATGACTTGTCATGAAGGGACCATGACAATGAAATGACTTGTAATGAAGTGACCATGACAATGAAATGACTTGTAATGAAGTGACCATGACAATGAAATGACTTGTGATGAAGTGACCATGACAATGAAATGACTTGTAATGAAGTGACCATGACAATGCAATGACTTGTGAAGTGACCATGACAATAAAATGACTTGTGATGAAGTGACCATGACAATGAAATGACTTGTAATGAAGTGACCATGACAATGAAATGACTTGTAATGAAGTGACAATCTCAATGAAATGACTTGTAATGAAGTGACCATGACAATGAAATGACTTGTGACGAAGTGACCATGATTATAAAATGACTTGTGATGAAGTGACCATGACAATGAAATGACTTGTGATGAAGTGACCATGACAATGAAATGACTTGCGATGAAGTGACCATGGCAATGAAATGACTTGTGATGAAGTGACCATGACAATGAAATGACTTGTCATGAAGTGACCATGACAGTGAAATGACTTGTGATGAAGTGACCATGACAATGAAATGACTTGTCATGAAGTGACCATGACAATGAAATGACTTATGAAGTGACCATGACAATCAAATGACTTGTAATGAAGTGACCATGACAATAAAATTACTTGTGAAGTGACCACGACAATGAAATGACTTATGAAGTGGCCATGACAATGAAATGACTTGTAATGAAGTGACCATGACAATGAGATGACTTGTGATGAAGTGACCATGACAATGAAATGACTTGTGAAGTGACCATGACAATAAAATGTCTCGTTATGAAGTGACCATGACAATGAAATGACTTGTAATGAAGTGACCACGACAGTGATATGACTTGTAATGAAGTGACCATGACAATGAATTGACTTGTAATGAAGTGACCATGACAGTGATATGACTTGTGAAGTGACAGTGACAATGAAATGACTTGTGATGAAGTGACCATGGCAATGAAATGACGTGTCAAGTGACCATGACAATGAAATGACTTGTGATGAAGTGACCATGACAATGAAATGACTTGTGAAGTGACCATGACAATGAAATGACTTGTGATGAAGTGACTATGACAGTGAAATGACTTGTGATGAAGTGACCATGATAATGAAATGACTTGTGAAGTGACCATGACAATGAAATGACTTGTTATGAAGTGACAATCTTAATGAAGTGAAGTGATCACGACAATGAAATGACTTGTGAAGTGACCATGACGATGAAATGACGTGTTATGAAGTGACAATCTTAATGAAATGACTTGTTGTGAAGTGATCACGACAATGAAATGACTTATGAAGTGACCATGACAATGAAATGACTTGTGATGAAGTGACAATGACAATAAAATGACTTGTGAAGTGACCATGACAATGAAATGACTTGTGAAGTGACCATGACAATGAAATGACTTGTGATAAAGTGACTATGACAATGAAATGACTTGTGATGAAGTGACCATGACAATGAAATGATTTGTAATGAAGTGACCATGACAACGAAATGACTTGTGATGAAGTGACCATGACAATGAAATGACTTGTAGTGAAGTGACCATGACAATGAAATGACTTGTAATGAAGTGACCATGACAATGAAATGACTTGTGATGAAGTGACCATGACAATGAAATGACCTGTAATGAAGTGACCATGACAATGAAATGACTTGTAATGAAGAGACAATCTCAATGAAATGACTTGTAATGAAGTGACCATGACAATGAAATGACTTGTGATGAAGTGACCATGATTATAAAATGACTTGTGATGAAGTGACCATGACAATGAAATGACTTGTGATGAAGTGACCATGACAATGAAATGACTTGTGATGAAGTGACCATGACAATGAAATGACTTGTCATGAAGTGACCATGACAGTGAAATGACTTGTGATGAAGTGACCATGACAATGAAATGACTTGTCATGAAGTGACCATGACAATGAAATGACGTGTGAAGTGACCATGACAATCAAATGACTTGGAATGAAGTGACCATGACAATAAAATGACTTGTGAAGTGACCATGACAATGAAATGACTTATGAAGTGACCATGACAATGAAATGACTTGTAATGAAGTGACCATGACAATGAGATGACTTGTGATGAAGTGACCATGACAATGAAATGACTTGTGAAGTGACCATGACAATAAAATGTCTTGTTATGAAGTGACCATGACAATGAAATGACTTGTAATGAAGTGTCACGACAGTGATATGACTTGTAATGAAGTGACCATGACAATGAATTGACTTGTAATGAAGTGACCATGACAGTGATATGACTTGTGAAGTGACAATGACAATGAAATGACTTGTGATGAAGTGACCATGGCAATGAAATGACGTGTCAAGTGACCATGACAATGAAATGACTTGTGATGAAGTGACCATGACAATGAAATGACTTGTGAAGTGACCATGACAAAGAAATGACTTGTGATGAAGTGACCATGACAGTGAAATGACTTGTGATGAAGTGACCATGATAATGAAATGACTTGTAATGAAGTGACCATGACAATGAAATGACTTATGAAGTGACCATGACAATGAAATGACTTGTAAAGTGACCATGACAATGAAATGACTTGTTATGAAGTGACAATCTCAATGAAGTGAAGTGACCATGACGATGAAATGACGTGTTATGAAGTGACAATCTCAATGAAATGACTTGTTGTGAAGTGATCACGACTATGAAATGACTTATGAAGTGACCATGACAATGAAATGACTTGTGATTGAAGTGACAATGACAATAAAATGACTTGTGAAGTGACCAAGACAATGAAATGACTTGTGATAAAGTGACTATGACAATGAAATGACTTGCGATGAAGTGACCATGACAATGAAATGACTTGTGATGAAGTGACCATGACAGTGAAATGACTTGTCATGAAGTGACCATGACAGTGAAATGACTTGTGATGAAGTGACCATGACAATAAAATGACTTGTTATGAAGTGACCATGACAATGAAATGACCTGTGAAGTGACCATGACAATGAAATGACTTGTGATGAAGTGACCATGACAGTGAAATGACTTGTAATGAAGTGACCATGACAATAAATGACCCCATGAACTGCCAACACTGTTGAAGCTGCGGATGACTTTCCCAGGACATGGCGAATTGAAGGTGAATCTGTGCAGAGCAGTAACATACATTGCCTGTACTTGACTCTTCTAGACACCGTCTTGGAGCCTACATAGCATGTCCAATGGTCAGTCAGGACAGTCCAGCAGCTGACCATTTAAAAGACATCTGTAGGCTGTGTGACGCCACAGCACGTGATCAGTTTCCTTCTTCCTTCCTTTCTTTCGTCGTCTGTTCACCGTCTTTCATATTTTGTATTTCGACTAGTAAGCACAAGAAATAAACAAACCAACGGAAAAGAAAGAACACACACACACACACGCACACGCACGCACGCGTGCACTCACGCACACACAGTTACATACATACATACTACATACATACATACATACATACATTACATACATACATACATACATACATACATACATACATATCAATTACTTTAATGCATCAACTTGTCAAATCAACAACAATGCACAGTAGTCCAGATTGCAGGCGCATCGATAAAAGTTATCTTTCACATACTCTCTCTCTCTCTCTCTCTCTCTCTCTCTCTCTCTCTCTCTCTCTCTCTTCTCTCTCTCTCTCTCTCTCTTCTCTCTCTCTCTCTTCTTCTATTCCCCTCTTTCTCTCTCTGTCCCCACGCCCTTTCTCTCTCGGTGGCTCCAATTCTTTGTCTGTCAGTGTTTTAGTCAGCTGATACTATTTAAAGCACAGTTTGAAAGTCATCATCTGTCAGTTTCAATGCTGGTTCACGAGGTGATTTCGCCTTGACCAAACACGCTAGACCCAATCATGACAGCCATGCTCAAGTATTTTGCGAGTTGTTTACATTTGGTTATGGGCAGTCCTAACATTGAAAGTCATGAAACCACTCTTTTATGAACTATGCCTAGTGAACATATTACAAGAACAACCACTTTCGTGCTAAATCCGGCATCACTAAGAGCATAGCAAAGAGGCATGTACTTTTGAAATTTGTTCTCATAGCATGTTTGTATGAATCTGTCAAATGGGTTTGAAACCTCGATGACGAATGCCACCGAGTTTCGATAGTCGATGAAGCATGGATCAGGTTTCAGCCTTGGTAGATCTTCAACACCGTTTATTGAGACAGGCCTATTTTGAAAAAAACATCCACAAAATCCGTCGCAATGCATTTCTGTAGCTCCTTTCTGATGATCTCAACGCATCTGTCGTGTCTTTGTGTGTAGAGGCCCCTCAGTTGACGACATCCATTCAAGGCATGGGAATTTGTGTTAGAACGAAACCCGCACAAAGCACACTGTCTCCGGTAAGTATCAGGATAGTAGATGTTGTTCACTGCATTGGTCTCCAGCAGCTGTAGACGTCCCTTGCTGATGAACCTGGTTATTTGGTCATTGACGTTGGTGTTGGTGAGGTGCCCTATGGAGTGGGTCACTGCCGCATTCGGAATTGCAACCCGGGTGATTCTCCCTTGCTGTTGCAGCTGCTGAAATGGTGTGTTTCTTTGTCCATTTGCATTCTCTTGATTGCGCTGTACAATTGTTTAGAATTACTGTAGCGCATTTGAACTACCCCATCATCAGAAGCTGGGAGTACTACTCCGAAACTGTCGCTGTGTTCATCGAATTCTAGCTTAAGATCCAGTCGCACACACAGCTCATGGAGCTCAACGAAGGAAGAACGTGACAGTTGACCTTGTTGCCTTTCCTTAACTTCCCTTCGGTGTCTGTGGCATATCCTCCAAAATTGCTGTCGTCTGGATCTGCGTGAGGCACTTTTCTCTTTTTCCATGTGGAGATGGAAACTGTTGCGCGCTACCATTCTGACATGTTGGTCATCACTGTTCAGAACAGAGATCAGGAATGAGATGCGTTTGGCGTAGTACATGGTACTTGGTTTCAACAGACCAAGACCGCCTTGTTTTCGGGGAAGGAACATGTGCGCTCGATTGGTAGAAGAGTTTAGCTTCAGATGAATGCGAACAAAATCAACTATCTTATCTTCCAGAGTCTTCAGGAGTGTTTCTGTGAATTTTGAATTGCTGTAATAAAAGCTCAATTTTGAAGACGCCATGACGTTTACAGCATCAAATTTTCTTGCACAACGGTAAAGGTGAAAGCGATTTTTGTTTCTAGCGTTCTTTCAAATTCCTCGCTCGCCTGCGCTAGTTGCTCTTTCTCAGAAGTTCCAGTCAGATTTGTTTGAAATCCGAGATATGGTATGGCTCATCATTTCCATACATCGGTGTATCTTCCCCTTGCAGCGTCACGTGGACGTTCTCAGTCACATCTGTAGAAGCCCAGTTGTTTCCTGTGCGTTGTCCATGAACGGTGGCACACTTTCTGTGTTTCACTTCTATTCCGGTGTAATGCAGGAAGGTTTCCGTCTTATTTATCATTTCTTGTAAGCTCTCTTCACAGCGAGCACTGGCACATACATCATCCATGTATGCCTGACATGGAGAAGGCATTGAAGCTGGTGTGAACGGCTGCTCCATCCATCGAATCCACGGGTCCAACATACATGCATACGCACATACATACATACATACATACATACACACATACATACATACATACATACATATATACATACATACATACATACATACATACATACATACATACATACACACATACATACATATATACATACATACATGCATGCATACATACATGCATACAATACATACATAGAGAGATATAGGTATGTATGGATAGCAAACACAAATATATTCATAAACATGCATTGCGGTAGTCTTTATGTTTAAAAAAAGCATATACACCATGTGGCATTCTTATTCATTGGATTCAGTGTAATCTTTTTGTAGATGAATATACGTTCAGACGACGGGAGGTGAGAAAAAGAGAGAGAGAGCGAGAGAGAGCGAGCGAGCGAGCGAGAGAGAGAGAGAGAGAGAGAGAGAGAGAGAGAGAGAGAGAGAGAAAGTAACAGAGCGAGAGACAGAGACAGAGAGAGACAGAGAGAGAGAGAGAGAGAGAGAGAGAGAGATGAGAGAGTGAGAGAGAGAAGAGAGAGTATCGTTCATAAAGATGCGAAAAGCTAGTAGCTTCTGCTTTTGCCAGTAAAGTGAAATAGAAAACTAAATCCTCTCTCTCCTCTCACCTCTCTCTTCTGCTGTCTTCCATCCCTCCTCCACCTCTCTCTCATCTCTCCTCTCCCTCCGCTCACTCCACCTCTCTCCTCTCATCGTCTCTCTCTCTACTCTCGCGATGGTTCGTTAAAACGTCCTCCAGCCTGTGCAAACAGACATATTGGGACATGTGTTTTACTTTAGATGTAGTAGTCATTTGGGCCGCATAGCGTCGCTGAAGATAGTTCAGCTGCGGTTGTTTCCAGAGCCACGTCAGGGCCACCGGGGCGGCCAGTCTTCATGCTGAGTGGCGACGGTCCTGTGCCGCGTGAGGCCGACTCGGGAGATTGTACGAGCACAAGTCGCCGAAGCCGCTGCACGTAGGTCATGCCCACTCTGCGCCCAATGAGGTACAAATTTCCACCCTCCCCCCCCCAAAGGGGAGCCCTGCTAGGATGGGCAGCCACTGGGTAGTTCGCAGAGTGGCAGCGCCTCGTCGCCAAGTGTCACGGCCGCCTCGAGAGCCGTCCCCCGGCGACACAGGCTAGTCCCGTCGTCACTCGTAGTGCGAGAAGGAAATCTGTGCCGCCCCTACACCATCTGCCACCTGGGTGCCTTGCTGGTCTCTGCCACCGACCAGCAGGAATGCCGGATGCACCAACCGGGCGGCCGTCTTCATGCTGAGTGGCGACGGTCCTGTGCCGCGTGAGGCCGATTCAGGAGACGTTACGAGGCACAAGTCGGCGAGCCGCTGCACGTATAGGTCCATGCCCACTCTGCGCCCAATGAGGAACGTACCCACCCCCCCCCCAAAGAAGGAGAGCCCTGCTAGGATGTGCAGGCCACTGGGTAGTTCGCAGAGTGGCAAGCGCCTCGTCGCCAATGTGTCACGCCGCCTCGAGAGCCGTCCCCCGGCGACACAGGCTAGTCCCGTCGTCACTCGTAGTGCGAGGAAGGAAATCTGTGCCGCTAACACACCCATCTGCCACCTGGGTGCCTGTCGGTGTGGTTTTAATGCTTCTTTTTTTCAAGATATACCATCCATGTGTGCTCGTGTTTGAGGGGACGGTAAATGAGAGAGAGAGAGAGAGAGAGAGAGAGAGAGAGAGAGAGAGAGAGAGAGAGAGAGAGAGAGAGAAAAGAGGAGAGAGAAGGAAGGGTGTGTGTGTGCGCTCTGTCCACTGTGGTGTGTGACCTTTCCCTCACGGCGTATGAATTTCACTGTGCGTGGAGTATTGATCGCCGCACACCAAGCTGTCTCCGACAATGCTTTCTTCTGTCGATCTATTCTGCTGACACGTTAGGTTTATTCTACAGATATTTATCTGTTTTCTCTATTCCCCGTTGGTCGATCTGCTCCTCTGACATGCTCTCTTGATTTATTTTATTTTCCATGTTGCCCACGTTTTCCATCTCTATTCCCTCCTTTATTTTCCCATGCTATGTTTATTATATGGCTGTTGATTTGTTTCGGCATTGCCTCTTCAGCAGGGGCTGAAAGAAACAAAAAAAAGTTGGCCTGTGCTTAATTTCTCTTCTCTCTCTCTCTCTCTCTCCACTCTCCTCTCTCTCTCCTCATCTCTCTCTCTCTCTCTCTCTCTCTCTCTCTCCTTCTCTCGCATCCTCTTTATTTGCACCGCTGTAAACATTTTTTTTTTTTTTGGTGTGTGTGTGTGTTATCGTCATTCATTGCTTTAAGCCTTATACTTTGTTTTCTTTCTTTCTATTTGTTCGACATTGTGCTTCAACCATTGCTCTTTTTGTTGTTTGTTGTTTCACTGACTAATTGAATTTTCTAAAGATACATTCTGTTATCTGTTTTAGGCATAATAGTTAACCTTTAAAATTCTTTGTGTGCGCTTGTCATTATTGTGCGTTATCCACAAACGTTACTTTTTCTCACCTGTATTCTGTTGTTGTTGTTGTTGTTGCTGCTGTTGTTGTTGTTGTTTTTAACCTACAATTCTCTGTGTCTTTTTTTGTAAAACTGTCTTCCTCGTCGATTTGTGCCTCTGTTCCCTTACTACCCATGCCTTCTCATAATCCCACTGTCCCAGGACTTCACGTTGGACATCTCAATGTCTATCATTTATTTAATAAGGTCCATGAAATCTCATCGCTCTTAAAACAGTCACCCCATCCAGTACAAGTATTTGGCATAAGTGAAACAAGGTTAGACTCTCGCATAACAGATAACCTCATTAGCATTCCCGAATGCAACATAGAACGACGCGACAGTGATCAACCCCAACATACTGGCCTTGCCGTATACATTCATCAATCAATTGCCAACATTACCCGACGCAGAACTGATCTTGAAACTAATACTGTCGAATGTATCTCGATTGAAATAAAAAAAAACCTCCAAATCACCGCCATTAATAATCGGACATTTATATAGACACCCATCTTCCACATACGAATAGTATGACAACTTGTACAAAATGATGGATTGGATCTGTCACAACAATTCAAATATACTACTGTTAGGGGACTTCAATATTGATATGTTAAAACAACAACCAGCTTGGACAAGTACACTATCACTTCATGCACTCCATCAGTTAGTACAAACCCCAACGAGAATAACTAAAACAACTGCGACACTTATTGATCATGAATACACTAACAACAAATCCGCAATACTAAGATGTTTCAGTGGTACATTCTGGTATTAGTGATCACTGTCCAGTCTTCTGCACGTGGTCCTTAAGGCTCCCAAAACCACCACCCAAAGGTCACACGACCATCCAATACCGCTCTTTCAAAAAGTTTAATGAAGCAGCATACCTCTATGACTTAAACATTTCCCCATTTCACTTAACTTATAATTACTCAGACGTCGATGATGCACTGTCCTTCTGGTACCAAACATTCCTCACCATCATAAATAAACACGCGCGCGTTACATCAAAAAAGAGTTAGGCATCCGCAGATGAACCCGTGGTTAACTCCAGAATTGCTGCAAGAAATGGTACTACGTGACCAACTCAAGGCAGCAAATTTGTTTGACGAATACAAAGAGCAGAGAAACTTTGTTTCAAACGAAGTTGAAAAAGCCAAACGAGACTACTTCAGTCAAATGATAATGGATGCAAAATCCACAGCGCCAATGTGGAGGGCAATAAACACTATTGTACGCAACAAGCGTAACAAATTCACAAACTTCAAGCACCACATCACCCCGGACAAATTTAATACCCACTTTCTGTCATTATCAGATACCCTTACTCAAGCTTCACAGACTATAAGAGCACCAAATGAATATACATGCCCGACTTCCCTAATATCATTTTGCAAACAAAAACTTGGATCCAGTAACTCAATTAAAATTCCCCTTCTTGCTGTACATGAAGTAGGTATGCACATAGCGCAATTAAAGAATAAAAAATCCATGGGTCCTGATAACATATCCACATTTCTTCTCAAACTCGCTCTACCTACATTGTTAAGTCTCTTTCATACATATATAATCTAATCCATTGAAATTAATGTTTTCCCTCAGGCGTTCAAAACGCCAAAGTAATCCCCCTTCCAAAATCAAATGATTTGTCGGATCCATATAATTTCAGACCTATATCCTTACTATCGATTCTATCCAAACCCCTTGAAAGACACATATACACACACGTATCTCAGTTCATGGAGAAAAACAAACTATTTCACCCACTCCAATCTGGATTCCGATCTAATCATTCCTGCCACACAGCATTATCACGAATGTGTGACTCATGGCTTTCAAATATGAACCAATCACAAATGACAGGGGTTGTCTTTCTTGACTTCAAAAAGGCGTTTGATCTTGTTGATCATTCCAAGTCAACAACCAGCAACGAGACCCACTACGACTACAACAGAAGACATCATTGAAATTGACAAGTTTGTCTACCTCGGTAGTGTGGTCAGAAAAGATGGAGGTACAGATGAGGATATCAAGAGTCGCATCAATAAAGCCAGGCACACCTTTACTACGCAACGGCCTATCTGGAATTCCTCTGCCCTCTCACTCCATAACAAGATCAGAATCTTCAACTCAAATGTGAAACCTGTCCTTCTGTATTGTTCTGAAACGTGGCGAACAACAAAGACAAACACCCACAAACTCCAAACATTTATCAACAGATGTCTGCGAAACATTGTGAACATCAGATGGCCAGATGTTTATTGCCAACGCAGAACTGTGGAACAAGACCCAGCAAGTTCCAATAGAAATAGAAATCAGAAAAACGGAAGTGGGGATGGATTGGCCACACCCTCAGAAAGTCTCCATCCACATCACAAGACAAGCCCTTGAATGGAACCCCCAGGGCAAAAGAAGAGTGGGAAGACCAAGACAGACATGGCGAAGGAGTACCGACGCGGAAGTGAAGGCCACCGGAATGACGTGGGCCAAGCTGAAGAAGATCTCCCAAAACCGTGTCCGCTGGAAGAGTGTGGTTGCGGCCCTATGTTCCCCAGGGAATTCAGAGGACTAAGTAAGTAAGTAAGATCATTCCATTCTTGTAAAGAAACTATCTGTCTACTTGAACCATCCCCCGACAATCTCATTATTCCAATCATACTTGAACGATAGGACTCAGTATGTGGCGCTTAATGGCAAAACCTCCACTTCAGACTTTGTCAGACATGGAGTCCCACAGGGCTCTGTACTAGGCCCCCTACTATTCTGCATCTTCATCAATGATTTACCATTGTCCGTATCAGATGAAAAGGTCACGACAGATTTATTTGCTGATGACTCGTCGCTCCAAACGAATGGTAGTGATCTACAGACAATAGAAACTTTTCTCCAGGAAAGTCTAACACGACGTGTCAGACTGGGTGTCATTCAAACTCAATGGTCATACACCCAGCCAAAACCAAATCTATGATTATAGCTACCCGCCAAAAACACCAGTTGACTCCTCTTTGCCTAAAACTTCAGTTGAATGGCACTTCTATCGAGCAGGTAGACGAGCATCGTGTTTTAGGGTTAACGACAGATAAAGAATTGAAATGGCAATCTCATCTAAATAACGTATGCAAGGTGGTCTCAAAACACCTTTCCTGTTATCTCAATTAAAGCGCTACGTCAACAGTAATGTGCTTAAACTTTTCTTCAATGCACACATAATGTCACGTATAAATTACGCCTCAACAGTGTGGGACGGCAGTAGTGACGTCCACAAAAAAAAGGCTGAATTCTCTCCATAGACGTGCACCAAAGCTACTCCATCCAGCTATATCTCTAACAACAGACGAAAAAACTAAAAGCGCTGAACATACTTCCTCTGAATAGGCAATTGGAATTCAACAAGGCATCATTTATGTTAACAATCTTGACAGATACTATGCCTGTTTATATCAGTGCCCTTTTTACAAGATCGAACAGCTTTTCTGGCTCGACGAAATTCCTTCTTCCCTACCCACGCATTGATCTATACAAAACAAGCCTAGCTTACTCTGGACCATATGTCTGGAACTCACTTTCCACCGAATCTACAAAACATGAATACTTTAAAACCTTTCAAGGAACATTTGCATAAACATTTTATGTCTCAGTTGTTAAATTATTCGATTACAATGATTAGCGTCCATTCACTAAGTCTTCTGTGAACCATACTTTGAATAAATCGTCTCAACATAAAACCTACTCCGTTAAAATCGCTCATCCCCACTCCCACTCTGTCTACCATCCCTTTTCTCCTCCCCCTACCCTACCATTCTCTCTTCCCCACCCTCCTCTGACCTCTCTCTCTCTCTCTCTGTAGTTTTTGTTTGTTTGCTTGTAAGTTTCCTTTTGTTTTAACCATCCCCCATCTCATTAGTGCTTTTATGAGCAGTTTGCTTATCATTGTAGAATTAGATTATCATGTTGGTATGTTGAATTGTCTGTATGAATGATATGTGCTGAAATAATGTATGCATGACAAGGACACATTGTAAACTAGGCTTTGGCCTAAAATCTTCATCCTTGGGTATTAAAGATCAATCAATCAATCAATCAATCAATCAATCAATCAATCTCTCTCTCTCTCTCTCTCTCTCCTCTCTCTCCCCTCTCTCTCTCTCTCTCTCTCTCTTTCCCGTTCTCTCAAGTAACTTTGTATTTAGATTACGCATTAACAGTCTCACATACACACGCGCGTGTGTGTATGTGTGTATGAAGAATATTTGTGCGCGAAATCAACTGAATGTCCAAGGATTTTAGGCCAGTCAGTACCTACATCAGATTTCCAAACAGTCAAAGAACAACGAGCAATTCATTCAACACATGCCACAATCACACGCTCTCGTACCTGTCCAAGCATATCACGAGCAGCCCGACCCTCCCCCCCCCCCCCCACCTCAGCCTTTCAGACAAAAAGAAAACAGTAAGAATGAATTGATTACCATGGTATCCAAACACATATGATTCTCCTCAACAATTACAACACATATGATTCTCCTTAACAATTACAACACATATGATTCTCCTTAATAATTACAACACATGATTCTCCTTAACAATTACAACACATGATTCTCCTTAACAATTACAACACATATGATTCTCCTTAACAATTACAATACATATGATTCTCCTTAACAATTACAACACATGATTCTCCTTAACAATTACAACACATATGATTCTTCTCCTTAACAATTACAGCACATATTTACGTATCATTTAGAGGGAAAAAGAAGTGTCCATGTTTGATCTCAAAGAATGCCCGTAAGGCAGAACAAGCTGGTGTGGACAGTGATTTCTAGTGAAAGTGCTTTGACAGACAAAGGTGTGTAGAAAGCGAGGTTCAACAGGTGTGTAGAAAGGGAGGTTCAACAGGTGTGTAGAAAGGGAGGTTCAACAGGTGTGTAGAAAGGGAGGTTCCAACAGGTGTGTAGAAAGAGAGGTTCAACAGGCGTGTAGAAAGGGAGGTTCAACAGGTGTGTAGAAAGAGAGGTTCAACAGGTGTGTAGAAAGAGAGGTTAATCAGGTGTGTAGAAAGGGAGGTTCCAACAGGTGTGTAGAAAGAGAGGTTCCAACGGGTGTGTAGAAAGGGAGGTTCAACAGGTGTGTAGAAAGAGAGGTTCAACAGGTGTTGTAGAAAGAGAGGTTATCAGGTGTGTAGAAAGGGAGGTTCAACAGGTGTGTAGAAAGAGAGGTTCAACAGGTGTGTAGAAAGGGAGGTTCCAACAGGTGTGTAGAAAGAGAGGTTCCAACAGGTGTGTAGAAAGGAGGTTCAACAGTGTGTAGAAAGAGAGGTTCAACAGGTGTGTAGAAAGGGAGGTTCAACAGGTGTGTAGAAAGAGAGGTTCCAACAGGTGTGTAGAAAGGGAGGTTCAACAGGTGTGTAGAAAGAGAGGTTCAACAGGTGTGTAGAAAGAGAGGTTTCAACAGGTGTGTAGAAAGAGAGGTTCAACAGGTGTGTAGAAAGGGAGGTTCAACAGGTGTGTAGAAAGGGAGGTTCAACAGGTGTGTAGAAAGAGAGGTTCAACAGGTGTGTAGAAAGAGAGGTTAATCAGGTGTGTAAGAAGAGAGGTTCCAACAGGTGTGTAGAAAGGGAGGTTCAACAGGTGTGTAGAAAGAGAGGTTCAACAGGTGTGTAGAAAGGGAGGTTCAACAGGTGTGTAGAAAGGGAGGTTCAACAGGCGTGTAGAAAGAGAGGTTCCAACAGGTGTGTAGAAAGGGAGGTTCAACAGGTGTGTAGAAAGGGAGGTTCAACAGGTGTGTAGAAAGGGAGGTTCAACAGGTGTGTAGAAAGGGAGGTTCAACAGGTGTGCAGAAAGGGAGGTTCCAACAGGTGTGTAGAAAGGGAGGTTCAACAGGTGTGTAGAAAGGGAGGTTCCAACAGGTGTGTAGAAAGGGAGGTTCCAACAGGTGTGTAGAAAGGGGGTTCCAACAGGTGTGTATAAAGGGGGTTCCAAACAGGTGTGTAGAAGGGGGTTCCAAACAGGTGTGTAGAAGGGGGTTCCAAACAGGTGTGTAGAAAGGGGGGTTCCAAACAGGTGTGTAGAAAGGGAGGTTCCAAACAGGTGTGTAGAAAGGGAGGTTCCAAACAGGTGTGTAGAAAGGGGGGTTCGAAACAGGTGTGCAGAAGGGGGTTCCAAACAGTGTGTATAAAGGGGGTTCCAAACAGGTGTGTATAAAGGGGTTCCAAACAGGTGCGAGAAAGGGGGGTTCCAAACAGGTGTGTATAAAGGGGGTTCCAAACAGGTGTGTAGAAAGGGGGTTCCAAACAGGTGTGTATAAAGGGGTAGCAAACAGGTGTGCATAAAGGGGTTCCAACACGATGTGTATAAAGGGGGCTCCAAATAGTGTGTATAAAGGGGTTTCCAAACAGGTGTGTAGAAAGGGGGGTTCCAAACAGGTGTGTAGAAAGGGGGGTTTCCAAACAGGTGTGTAGAAGGGGGGTTCCAAACAGGTGCGTAGAGGGGGGGTTCGAAACAGGTGTGTAGAAGGGGGTTCAAACAGGTCTGTGATTCAGCACAGGTTCAGGCCAAGAGCAGACTTTGTCCAGAGAAGCGGACAATGGCATTATAAAAAGGGACATAAAGAACCAGTGGACAGTGCTAGTGTCAGTGTCAGTGTTAGTGTGTGTGGTTGTGTTATGTGTTAGTGTTAGTGTGTGTGTATGTGTGTGTGTGTGTGTGTGTGTGTGTGCGTGCGTGTGTGTGTGTGTGTGTGTGTGTGTGTGTGTGTGTGTGTGTGTGTGTGTGTGTGTGTGCCTTTATGTATAATGTATGTGTGTTCATGGATATAGACTGCTCTGTCTGAAAGCTTTGTGTCTGTCCCGTGTTTGCGCATAACTCTTTTCCACAATGTGTGAGACTGCATGTGTTGTGCATAACTCTTTCCCACTGTTTGGAGATACATGTGTTTGGGTGGAACCTTTTCCCACAGTGTGGTGAGACTACATGTGTTTGTGTGGAACCCCTTTTCCCACAGTGTGGGGAGATACAAAGTGTTGTGCATAGCTCTTTCCCCCACTGTTTGGAGACTTTCATGTGTTTGTGCGGAACCCTTTCCCACAGTTTCGTGAGACTACATGTGTTTGTGTGGAACCCTTTCCCACAGTGTGGTGAGACTACATGTGTTGTGCATAACTCTTTCCCACACTGTTTGAGGCTACATGTGTTTGTGTGGAACCCTTTCCACAGTGTGGTGAGACTACATGTGTTTGTGTGGAACCTTTCCTACAGTGTGGTGAGACTACATGTGTTTGTGTGGAACCCTTTCCAAGTGTGGTTTAGACTACATGTGTTTGTGTGGAACCCTTTCCCACAGTGTGGTGAGATACATGTGGCGGTGTTTACACTTCAGTACTAATGCTTTCATTCTTTCTTCTCTCCCCGATTTTGCTCTGTCCTCAGAACACGAATGCTTTCTCTCTTTTTCTCTCTTTATGACCTTTGTTCCTCACTACACATGCTTTCTCTCTTTTCTCTCTTTATGACCCCTTTTTTCCTCACTACAAATGCTTTCTCTCTTTTTCTCTCTTTATGACCTTCGTTCCTCACTACACATGCTTTCTTTTTTTTCTCTCTTTATGACCTTCGTTCCTCACTACACATGCTTTCTCTCTTATTCTTCTTTTTGACCTTCGTTCCTCACTACAATGCTTTCTCTCTTTTTCTCTCTTTATGACCTTCTATCCTCACTAGACTGCTTTCTCTCTTTTTTCTCTCTTTAAGACCTTCTATCCTCACTACACATGCTTTCTTCTTATTCTCTCTTTAAGACCTTCTGTCCTCAGAACACTAATGCTGTCTCTCTATTTCTCTCTTTAAGACCTTCAGTCTACCTTTACCCTCAGAACACTGTTTATTGTCAAACCCTTTCCTCTCTGTGCTACCTTCCCCTGCCCTCCGAACACTGATGATGTCCACCTTACCTCTCTGTCCTACCATTATCCTCAGGGAAAACTGATGATGTCCCTTACCTCTCTGTCCTACCTTTACCCTCAGAACACTGATGATGCCAACTTACCTCTCTGTCCTACCTTCCCTGCCCTCAGAACAATGATGATGTCCCCTTACCTCTCTACCCTACCTTTACACTCAGAACACTGATGATGTCCACCTTACCTCTCTGCCTACCTTTACACTCAGAACACTGTGATGTCCACCTTACCTCTCTACCCACCTTTACCCTCAGAACACTGATGATGTCCACCTTACCTCTCTGCCCTACCTTCCCCCGCCCTCAGAACACTGATGATGTCCACCCTTTCCTCTTGTCCTACCTTTTCCCTCAGAACATGATGATGTCCCCTTACCTCTCTGTCCTACCTTCCCTGCCCTCAGAACACTGATGATGTCTACCTTAACTCTCTGTCCTACCTTTACCCTCCAGAACATGATGATGTCCACCCTTACCTCTCTGTCCTACCTCCCGCTTCCCTCTTAACAATGATGATGTCTACCTTACCTCTCTGCCCTACCTTCCCTGCCCTCAGAACACTGATGATGACTACCTTACCTCTCTGCCCTACTTTACCCTCAGAACACTGATTTATGTCCACCTTACCTCTCTGTCTACCTTCCCCTGCCCTCGAACACTGATGATGTCCACTTACCTCTCTGTCCTACCTTCCCCTGCCCTCAGAACACTGATGATGACTACCTTACCTCTCTGCCCTACCTTTACCCTCAGAACACTGATGATGTCCACCTTTCCTCTCTGCCCTACCTTTACCCTCAGAAGATGATGATGTCCCCTTACCTCTCTGCCCTACCTTCCCCTGCCCTCAGAACACTGATGATGTCCACCTTACCCCTCTACCCTACCCTTTTCCCTCAGAAAAACTGATGATGTCCACCTTACCTCTCTGCCCTACCCTTTTTCCCCCAGAAAACTGATGATGTCCACCTTACATCTCTGCCCGACCTTTACGCTCAGAACACTGATGATATCCACCTTACCTCTCTGCCCTACCTTCCCTGCGCTCAGAACACTGGGTGATATCCCCTTACCTCTTGCCCTACCCTTTACCCTCAGAGCACGATTTATGTCCACCTTACCTCTCTGCCCTAAACCCTTTACACCCCGAAAACTGATGATGTCCACCTCACAAACTTCTGCCCGACCTTTACGCTCGAACACTGATGATATCCACCTTACCTCTTGCCCTACCTTCCCCTGCGCTCAGAAAACTTGATGATGTCCACCTTACCTCTCTGTCCTACCTTTCCCTCAAGAACATGTGATGTCCACCTTACTCTCTGCCCTACCTTTACCCCCCGAACACGGATGAATGCCCACCTTACCTCTCTGCCCTACCTTTCCCCTGCCTCAGAACACTGATGATGTCCACCTTTCATCTCTGTCCTACCTTTACCCTCAGAACACTGATGATATTCCACCTTACCTCTCTGCCCTACCTTCCCTGCCCTCGAACACTGATGAATCCACTTACCTCTCTGTCCTACCTTCCCCTGCCCTCAGAACACTAATGTGTCACCTAAACCCCTCTGTCCTACCTTACCCTCAGAACCATGATGATATTTCCCCCTTTATCTCTGCCCTACCTTTACCCTCAGAACAATGATGATGCCCACCTTCCCTATGTCCTACCTTCCTTGCCCTCAGAACCTGATGATATTACCTTACCTCTCTTGTCCTACCTTTACCCTCAGAAACATGATGATGTCCACCTTACCTCTCTGTCCTAAATTTACCCTCAGAAACTGATGATGTCCCCCTTACCTCTCTGGCCTACCTTCCCGTGCCATCGAACACTGATGATGTCCACCTTTCCTCTCTGCCCTACCCTTCCCCTGCCATTTAGAAAAACTGGTGTGTCCACCTTACCTCTCTTGCCCTACCTTTACCCTCAGAACACTGATGTCCCCCTTACCTCTCTGTCCCACCTTCCCATGCCCCCCAGAACTGATGATGTCCACCTTACCTCTGTCCTACCTTTACCCTCAGAAACTGATGATGTCCACCTTACCTCTCTGTCCTACCTTCCCCTGCCCTCTATTGATGTCCACCTTACCTCTCTGTCCTACCTCCCCCTGGCCTCGAACCTGATGATGTCCACCTTACCTCTCTGTCCTACCTTCCCTGCCCTCAGGGAAAACTGTGATGTCTACCATAACTCTCTGTCCTACCTTTACCCTCAGAACATGATGATGTCCACCTTACCTCTCTGTCCTACCTCCCGCTTCCCTTTAACACTGATGATGTCTACCTTACCTCTCTGCCCCACCTTCCCCTGCCCCCAGAATACTGATGATGAACTACCTTACCTCTCTGCCCTACCTTTACCCCCAGAACACTGATGATGTCCACCTTACCTCTCTGTCCTACCTTCCCCTGCCCCCAGAACACTGATGATGTCCACCTTACTCTCTGTCCTACCTTCCCCTGCCCTCAGAACACTGTGATTGACTACCTTACCTCTCTGCCCTACCTTTACCCTCAGAACACTGATGATGTCCACCTTACCTCTCTGCCCTACCTTTACCCCCAGAAGACTGATGATGTCCACCTTACCTCTCTGCCCTACCTTCCCTGCCCTCAGAACACTGATGATTCCCACCTTACCTCTTACCCTACCCTTTTCCCCAGAACACTGATGATTGTCCCCTTACCTCTCTGCCCTACCTTTTCCCCCAGAAAACTGATGAAAGTCCCCTTACATCTCTGCCCGACCTTTCGCTCAGAACACTGATGATATCCACCTTACCTCTTGCCCTACCTTTCCCCCGCGCTCAGAACACTGATGATAAACCACCTTACCTCTCTGCCCTACCGTTACCTCAGAGCACTGAATGATGCTCACCTTACCTCTCCCGCCCTACCCTTTTCACCCAGAAAATGATGATGTCCACCTCACATCTCTGCCCGACCTTTACGCTCAGAACACTGATGATATCCACCTTACCTCTCTGCCTACCTTCCCTGCGCTCGAACACTGATGATGTCCACCCTTTCCTCTCTGGCCTACCTTTACCCTCAGAAAAACTGATGATGTCCACCTTACCTCTCTGCCCTACCTTTACCCTCCGAACATGATGATGCCCACCTTACCTCTCTGCCCTACCTTCCCCTGCCTCAGAACACTGATGATGTCCACCTTACATCTCTGTCCTTCCTTTACCCTCAGAACACTGTTGATATCCACCTTACCTCTCTGCCCTACCTTCCCTGCCCTCAGAACACTGATGATATCCACCTTACCTCTCTGTCCTACCTTCCCCCGCCCTCAGAACACTAATGATGTCCACCTTACCTCTCTGTCCTACCTTTTACCTCAGAACACTGATGATATCCACCTTTCATCTCTGCCCTACCTTTACCCCCAGAACACTGATGATGCCCACCTTACCTCTATGTCCTACCTTCCTCTGCCCTCAGAAAACCTGATGATATCTACCTTACCTCTCTGTCCTACCTTTACCCTTTAGAACACTGATGATGTCCACCTTACCTCTTTTGTCCTACCTTTACCCCCAGAACACTGATGATGTCCACCTTACCTCTCTGGCCTACCTTCCCGTGCCATCAGAACACTGATGATGTCCACCCTTACCTCTCTGCCCTACCTTCCCGTGCCATCAGAACACTGGTGATGTCCACCTTACCTCTCTGCCCTACCTTTACCCTCAGAACATGAGGGCCACCTTACCTCTCTGTCCTACCTTCCATGCCCTCAGAACATGATGATGTCCACCTTTTCCTCTCTGTCTACCTTTACCCCCAGAACACTGATGATGTCCACCTTTCCTCTCTGTCCTACCTTCCCCTGCCCTCTATTGTGTCCACCCTTTCCTCTTTTGTCCTACCTCCCCTGGCCTCAGAACACTGATGATGTCCACCTTACCTCTCTGCCCTACTTCCCTGTCCTCAGAACCTTGATGATGTCCACCTTACCTCTCTGTCCCACCTCCCCTGCTCTCAGAACACTGATGATGTCCCCCTTTCTCTCTGTCCTACCTTTACCCTCAGAACACTGATGATGTCCCCTTACCTCTCTGTCTTACCTTCCCCTGCCCTCAAACACTGATGATGTCCACCATACCTCTCTGCCCTACCTTTACCCTCAGAACATGATGATGTCCACCTTACCTCTCTGTCCTATTTTACCCACAGAACATTGATGATATCCACCTTACCTCTATGCCCTACCCTTTTCTCTCCGAACACTGATGATGTCCACCTTACCTCCTGTCCTACCTTCCCCTGCCCCCAGAACACTGATGATTGTCCACCTTACCTCTCTAGCCTACCTTTACCCTCAGAACACTGAAGATGTTCACCTTACCCCTCTATCCTACCTTCCCCCGCCCTCAAATGATGTCCACCTTACCTCTCTGTCCTACCTTCCCCTGCCCCCAGAACACTGATGATGTCCACCTTACCTCTCTGTCCTACATTCCCCTGCCCTTTAACACTGATGATGTCCACCTTACCTCTCTGTCCTACCTTTACCCCCAGAACCCCTGATGATGTCCCCCCTTACCTCTCTGTCCTTCCTTTATCCTCAGAAACTGATGATGTCCACCTTACCTCTCTGCCCTACCTTTACCCTCAGAACACTGATGATGTCCCCTTACCTCTCTGTCCAACCTTCCCTGCCCCCTTAACACTGATGATGTCTACCTTACCTCTCTGCTTAAACTTTACCCTTCAGAACACTGTGATGTCCACCTTTACCTCTCTGTCCTACCTTCTCCTGCCCTCTTAACACTGATTTATGTCTCCTTACCTCTCTGTCCTACCTTCCCTGCCCAAACAGAACATTGATGATGTCCACCTTACCTCTCTGCCCTACCTTTACCCTCAGAACACTGATGATTTTCCACCTTACCTCTCTGTCCCCACCCTTTTTCCCTCAGAAACATGGGTGATGTCCACCCTTTCCTCTTGTCCTACCTTTACCCTCCGAAAAACTGATGATGTCCACCCACCTCTATGTCCTACCTTTACCCTCAGAAAAACTGATGATGTCCCACCCTTTCCTCTCTGTCCCACCCCTTTTCCCTCGAACACTGATGTTGTCCACCTTACCTCTCTGTCCTACCTTTACCCTCAGAACAATGATGATGTCCCCCTTTTCCTCTCCGCCCTACCTTCCCCCGCCCTCAGAACACTGATGATGTCCACCTTACCTCTCTTTCCCTACCTTTACCCTCAGAACACTGATGATGTCCACCTTACTCTCTGCCCTACCTTTTCCCTCAGAAAACTGATGATGTCCACCTTACATCTCTGCCCCCCACCCTTTTCGCTCAGAAAACTGATGATATCCACCTTACCTCTCTGCCTACCTTCCCTGCGCTCAGAACACTGATGATATCCACCTTACCCCTCTGCCCTACCGTTACCTCGAGGGACTGTGATGTCCACCTTAGCTCTCTGTCCTACCTTTACACCCCGAAAAACTGATGATGTCCCCTCACATCTCTGCCCGACCTTTACGCTCAGAACACTGATGTATCCACCCTTTCCTCTCTGCCTACCTTCCCCTGCGCTCAGAACACTGATGATGTCCACCTTACCTCTCTGTCCTACCTTTTTCCCTCAGAACACTGATGATGTCCACCTTACCTCTCTGCCCTACCTTTACCCTCCGAACACTGAGATTTCCCACCTTACCTCTCTGCCCTCCTTCCCCTGCCCTCAGAACACTGATGATGGTCCACCTTACATCTCTGTCCTACCTTTACCCTGAACACGATGATATCCACCTTTACCTCTCTGCCCTACCTTCCCCTGCCCTCAGAACACTGATGATTATCCACCTTACTCTCTGTCCTACCCTTTCCCCCGCCTCAGAACACTAAGATGTCCACCTTTCCTCTGTGTCCTACCTTTACCCTCAGAACACTGATGATATCCCCCTTACATTTTTGCCCTACCTTTACCCTCAGAAACACTGATGATGCCCACCTTACCTTTGTCCTACTTCCTCTGCCCTCAGAACACTGAGATATTTTACCTTTTCTCTCTGTCCTACCTTTACCCTCAGAACACTGATGATGTCACCCTTTCCTCTCTGTCCTACCTTTACCCTCAGAACACTGATGATGTCCACCTTACCTCTCTGGCCTACCTTCCCGTGCCATCGAACCTGATGATGTCCACCCTTACCTCTCGGGCCCTACCCTTTCCCCTGGGCCCTCAGAACACTGGTGATGTCCCCCTTACCTCTTTCCCTACCTTTACCCTCAGAACACTGATGTCCACCTTACCCCCTCTGTCCTACCTTCCCATGCCCTCAGAACACTGATGATGTCCACCTTACCTCTCTGTCCTACCTTTACCCTAAAAATCACTGATGATGTCCACCTTAACCTCTCTGTCCTACCTTCCCTGGCCCCCTATTGATGTCCCCCTTACCTCTCTGTCCTACCTCCCCTGGCCTCAGAACATGATGATGTCCACCTTACCTCTCTGCCCTACTTCCCTGTCCTCAGAACCTTGATGATGTCCACCTTACCTCTCTGTCCTACCCCCCCTGCTCTCAGAACACTGATGATGTCCCCTTACCTCTCTTCCTACCTTTAACCTCAGAACACTGATGATGTCCACCTTACTCTCTGTCTTACCTTCCCTGCCCTCAGAACACTGATGATGTCCACCATACCTCTCTGCCCTACCTTTTCCCTCAGAACAACTGATGATGTCCACCTTACCTCTCTGTCCTATCTTTACCACAGAACATTGATGATATCCACCTTACCTCTATGCCCTTCCTTTACTCTCCGAACACTGATGATGTCCACCTTTCTCTCTGTCCCACCTTCCCTGCCCTCAGAACACTGAGATGTCCACCTTACTCTCTTACCCTACCTTTACCTCAGAAACATGAAGATGTTCACCTTACCTCTCTATCCTACTTCCCCTGCCCTCAAATGATGTCCACCTTACCTCTCTGTCCTACCTTCCCCTGCCCTCAGAACACTGATGATGTCCACCTTACCTCTCTGTCCTACCTTCCCTGCCCTTTAAAACTGATGATGTCCACCTTACCTCTCTGTCCTACCTTTACCCCCAGAACACTGATGATGTCCACCTTACCTCTCTGTCCTTCCTTTTTCCTCAGAACACTGATGATGTCCACCTTACCTCTCTGCCCTACCTTTACCCCCAGAACACTGATGATGTCCACCTTACCTCTCTGTCCAACCTTCCCCCTGCCCCTCTTTAACTGATGATGTCTACCTTACCTCTCTGCCCTATCTTACCCTCAGAACACTGATGATGTCCACCTTACCTCTCTGTCCTACCTTCTCCCTGCCCTCTTAACACTGATGATGTCTCCTTACCTTTTCTGTCCTACCTTCCCCCGCCAATCAGAACATTGATGATGTCCACCTTACCTCTTGCCCTACCTTTACCCTCAGAACACTGTGATGTCCACCTTACCTCTCTGTCCACTTTACCCCCAGAACATGTGATGTCCACCTTACCTCTCTGTCCTACCTTTACCCTCCGAAACTGATGATGTCCACCTCACCTTATGTCCTACCTTTTACCTCAGAAAAATGATGATGTCCCCTTACCTCTCTGTCCCAAACCCTTTTCCCTCAGAACACTGATGATGTCCACCTTACCTCTCTGTCCTACCTTTACCCTCAGAACACTGATGATGTCCACCTTACCCTCTGCCCCACCTTTACCCTTCAGAACCCGATGATATCCACCTTACCTCTCTACCCTACCTTTACCCTCAGAACACTGATGATGTCCACCTTACCTCTCTGCCCTACCTTTAACCTCGAACATGATGATATCAACCCTTACCTCTCTGCCCTACCTTTACCCTCAGAACCCCTGATGATCTCCACCTTACCTCTCTGTCCTACCTTTACCCCCCGAACACTGATGATGTCCCTTTCCTCTCTGCCCTGCTTTCCCCCGCCCTCAGAGCACTGATGATGTCCACCTTACCTCTCTACCCTACCTTTACCCTCAGAACACTGATGGTGTCCACATGACCTCGCTGTCCTACCTTTACCTCCCGAAAAACTGATGTGTCCCCTTACCTCTTGCCCTACCTTCCCTGCCCTAAGAACACTGTTGATGTCCACCTTACCTCTCTGTCCTACCTTTACCCTCAGAACACTGATGATGTCCACCTTACCTCTCTGTCCTACCTTCCCTGCCCCCAGACCACTGTTGATGTCCACCTTACCTCTCTACCCCACCTTTACTCAGAACACTGATGATGTCCCCCTTACCTCTCTGCCCCACCTTCCCCCGCCTCAGAACACTGTTGATGTCCACCTTACCTCTCTGCCTACCTTTACCCTCAGAACACCCTGGATGTCCACCGTACCTCTCTGTCCTACCTTCCCCCGCCCTCAGAACACTGTTGATGTCCACCTTACCTCTCTACCCTACCTTCCTCAGAACACTGATGATGTCCACCTTACCCCTCTGGGCCCCACCTTCCCCTGCCCTCAGAACACTGATGATGTCCACTTACCTCTCTGCTTACCTTTACCTCAGAACACTGATGATGTCCACCTTACCTCTCTGTCCTACCTTCCCCTGCCCTCAGAACACTGTTGATGTCCACCTTACCTCTCTATCCTACCTTTACCCTCAGGGAATACTGATGATGTCCACCTTACCTCTCTGTCCTACCTTTACCTCGGAACACTGTTGATGTCCGCCTACCTCTCTGCCCTACCTTGCCCTGCCTTAGAGCACTGATGAGTCCACCCTTTCCTCTCTACCCTACCTTTACCCTCAGAACCCCTGATGATATCCACCTTACCTCTTGCCCTACCGTTTCCCTCAGAACACTGATGATTCCCACCTTACCTCTCTGTCCTACCCTTTACCCTCCGAACTCGATGATGTCCACCTTACCTCTCTGCCCTACCTTCCCCTGCCCTCAGAGCACTGATGATGTCCACCTTACCTCTCACCCTACCTTTACCCTCAGAACACTGATGATGTCCACCTTACATCCTGTCCTACCTTTACCCTCGAACACTGATGATGTCCACCTTACCTATCTTTTCTACCTTCCCCTGCCCTCAGAACACTGATTTATGTCCACCTTACCTCTCTGTCCTACCTTTACCTCAGAACACTGATGATGTCCACCTTTTCCTCTCTGTCCTACCTTTACCTCAGAACCTGATGATCTCCACCTTACCTCTCTGTCCTACCTTTACCTCCGAACACTGATGATGTCCACCTTACCTCTCTGTCCTACCTTCCCCTGCCCTCAGAACACTGATGATGTCCCCCTTACCCTTTTACCCTACCTTAACCCTCAGAACACTGATGTGTCCACCTTTCCTCTCTGTCCCACCTTTACCCTCAGAACACTGTTGATGTTCACCTTACCTCTCTGCCCTACCTTCCCTGCCTCAGAGCACTGATGATGTCCACCTTACCCTCTTTCCCTAACCTTTTACCCTCAGAACACTGATGATATCCACCTTACCTCTCTGCCTACGTTACCCTCAGAACACTGATGATCTCCACTTACCTCTCTGTCCTACCCTTTTCCCTCCGAACTCTGATGATGTCCACCTTACTCTCTGCCCTACCTTCCCCGGCCCTCAGAGCACTGATGATGTCCACCTTACCTCTCTACCCTACCTTTACCCTCAGAACACTGATGATGTCCACCTTTCCTCTCTGCCCTACCTTTTTCCCCCAGAACACTGATGATGTCCACCTGACCTCTCTTCACGTCCTTCCTCTCTCCTCGATGAATCGGCCCCAAAGGGGCACCACCTGGCCCCATGTGACCCCGGCGTCCCAAAAGACGCTGTCCTCATCCAGATTCAGGTAGCCCCGATCAAAGAGATAAGTGACAGTCTGTTCGTCTTGGGTTTCATTGTTTTCAAAGGGTGTTTGTCTGCCTGAGATGACCCCATAGGTCGAAGCACCCCTGTGTTTGTGATGTCATTTGTTTGTTCCTTTGTTTGGCGGCCCAGGAATTCTGTTTTTGTTTTGACGGTGTAACGGCCTGTTTCATGTGAAAGCTATACTGTGCATACTTTGTGTTAAAAGCAATGCTTCATGTGAAAGCTATACTGGACATACTTTGTGTTAACAGCAATGCTTCATGTGAAAGCTATACTGGGCATACTTTGTGTTAACAGCAGTGCTTCATATGAAAGCTGTTTCTGGACATACTTTGTGGGCAACAGCAATGCTTATGTGAAAGCTACATTTGGGCATACTTTGTGTTAACAGCAATGCTTCATGTGAAAGCTATACTGGACATACTTTGTGTCAACAGTAATGCTTCATGTGAAAGCTATATGGACATACTTTGTGTTACAGCAATGCTTCATGTGAAAGCTACACTGGGCATTTCTTTGTGTTAACAGCTATGCTTCATGTGAAAGCTAGACTGGACATACTTTGTGTTAACAGCAATGCTTCATGTGAAAGCTGTACCCGCTACAAGTCTACCTGGGAACGGATCTGTTTTCGAACAGATCTTTAACGGAGCAGGTCTACATTTTTGATTGACCCATGAGGTCAACGTTGGAAAAGGTCTGTTTTCGAACTGATCTATAACGGAAAAAGGTCTACGTTTAGATAGACCCACAAGGTCTACGTTTGGAACAGATCTGTTTTCGAACAAATCGATAACAGAACAAATCTACGTTTGGATAGATCGATAAGGTCTACGTTGGAAAAGGTCAGTTTTCGAACAGATCTATAACGGAACAGGTCTGTGTTTAGATTGACCGATGAGGTCTACGTTGGAAACAGATCTGTTTTCGAACAGATCTATAACGGAACAGGTCTACGTTTGGATTTGATCGATAAGGTCTACGTTGGAAAGGCCAGTTTTCGGGAAAAAATCGATAACAGAAAGGTCTATGTTTTGGATAGATCGAAAAGGTCTATGTTTGGGGGCAGGTCAGTTTTCGAACAAAGCGATACAGAACAGGTCTACGTTTGGATAGAGCGATAAGGGCTATAATGGCACAGGTATATACTGGATGTTTGGAAAGGTCTTTGTTAGAAAAGGTTTATTTTGGAATAGGTCTGTAGCTGACCAGGTTCATATTGGTACAGGTCTGTAATGAAACACATCAACGTTGGAATAGGCCTATGTTGGAAAAGGTCTGTGTTGGAAAAGGTCTATACTGGAACATGCCTATGTTGGAAAATGTATGTACTGGAACATGCCTATGTTGGAAAATGTCTGTACTGGAACATGCCTATGTTGGAAAATGTATGTACTGGAACATGCATATGTTGGAAAATGTCTGTACTGGAACATGCCTATGTTGGAAAATGTATGTACTGGAACATGCCTATGTTGGAAAATGTCTGTACTGGAACAGGTCTATGTTGGAAAATGTCTGTACTGGAACAGGTCTATGTTGGAAAATGTCTATACTGGAACAGGTCTATGTTAGAAAATGTCTATACTGGAACAGGTCTATGTCAGAACAAGTCTAAACTAGCACAGGTTTATGTTCAAACAACTCATAAGGTTTTCGTTAGAACAAGTCTATGCTGGAACAGACCTATACTGATGCATGTCTATGTCAGAGCAGGTGTACGTTGGAATAGGTCTATAGCAATACAGGTCTGTGTTAGACGAGGTCTATGTTGGAGCAGAAAGAGGACGAAAGTAGACATAAGGGGAAGGAACAGCATGGCTAGCTATCAGACACGGAGCATGATCTAGCTGCAATGTACAGATCTCACTGTGTTCCACACAGCATGGCTAGCTATCAGACACGGGGCATGATCTAGCTCTAATGTACAGATCTCACTGTGTTCCACACAGCATGGCTAGCTATCAGACACGGGGCATGATCTAGCTGCCATGTACAGATCTCACTGTGTTCCACACAGCATGGCTAGCTATCAGACACAGAGCATGATCTAGCTCTAATGTACAGATCTCACTGTGTTCCACACCGACTCTTCCCTCTCTCACAACCAGTCACTGACTCAATCTTACCGTTACTTTTCTGTCAAAACCCCTGACATGTTCAGTATGAGCATCCCTCCTGTGCAAAGACAGCCCCCATCGCCCCCTGCCCCTGCCCCATTCTGTCTGCGGGAAGCAGTGAGTACTCACCCGGCATTGCTAGAGCACTCAGAATCGGCATCCATGTCGGCGACAGTGAAGGCTGCCAGTACCGCCGTCATTGATACATCGACATCTGCTGCAGCCGTGTCGGGTGTCTGCAATCCCTGCCGGTCACGCCCAGTGCTGACTGATCACTGGCACCACACCGGAGGGCTCTCCGCTGCCGGCTGGCACCGCGCTGCCAGTGTGTCTTCAACCCGTGACACGCCTCCCCACTGGTGTGTGTGTGTGTGTGTGTGTGTGTGTGTGTGTGTGTGTGTGTGTGTGCGTGCGTGCGTGCGTGCGTGCGTGCGTGCGTGCGTGCGTGCGTGCGTGCGTGCGTGCGTGTGTGCGTGTGAAGGAACTGACATGTTTAACCGTGCATATCTTAACAGCTGACACATCTCTGTCCTGGTGGCTGTAAAAAGCTGAGTTCTCTGCTCATGTGTGTGAAAGAACTGACATGTCTGCTCAAATATGTGTGGACGAATTGTTCTATCTGGTCAGATGTGTGTGAAAGAATTGTTTATCTCTGCTCGGATGTATGTTAAACAATTGTTTACATCTGCTCAGATGTATGTTAAAGAATTGTTACATCTGCTCAGATGTATGTTAAAGAATTGTTACATCTGCTCAAATGTATGTTAAAGAATTGTTATATCCCTCAGATGGTTTGAAAGAACTATTATATCTGCTCAGAAGTGTGTGAAAGAACTGCTATATCTGCCTAGGTATGTGCTAAAGAGATGACATGCCTAACTAGTCACTTGTTAAAAAGCTGGCATGCCTAACTAGTCACTTGTTAAAAGCTGACATGCCTAACTAGTCACTTGTTAAAAGCTGACATGCCTAACTAGTCCGCTGTTAAAAAACTGACATGCCTAATTAGTCACTTGTTAAAAGCTGACATGCCTAACTAGTCACTTGTTAAAAGCTGACATGCCTAACTAGTCGCTTGTTAAAAAGCTGACATGCCTAACTAGTGGTTTGGTTAAAAAAGCTGACATGCCTAACTAGTCATGTTTTAAATGCTGACATTTCTCACTATTATGTACTAAAAGAGCTGTTTATTTCATACTAGTTATGTGTTCAAGAGCTGACATGTCTTAACAGTTATGCGTTAAAGAGCTGACGCATTAACTCATTATTTTACGCACTAATGAGTGGACAGGTCTAACTAGTTATGTGTTGAAGAGCTGATATTGTAACAACTTGTATTTTTAAAGACATGGCATGTCTCATTACCTTTGTGTTAATGATTGACAAGTCTAACTAGTCATGTTACAGAGTTAACAAATAGTTATGTTTTAAAATAGCACGCCCCTGAATAGTTATGTTTTTAAGTTATATAATTAGAGAGCGACATACCAAATAGTTATGTACTAAGGAGTGACATGACCAAATGATACGTATTAAAGGGGTGACACGTTTAAACAAGTTATGTTTAAAGAGACTGATATAACGAGCTATATTTTAAAAGAGCTGACAAGTTTAACTAGTCATACACAAAGAGCTGATACGTCTAATTAGTAATGTATTAAGAGCTGACATAGCCAAATATTTATGTGTTTTAAAAAACTGGGAAATTGTGTAACTAATTATGTATAAAAGAGCGACATGACCAAATAGTTATGAATTAAAGAGCTGACATGACCAAATATTATGAATTAAAGAGCTGACATGACCAAATAGTTATGAATTAAAAGAGCTGACATGACCAAGTAGTTATGAATTTTAAAAAGCTGACATGATCAAATAGTTTTTAAATTAAAGAGCTACATGAAATGACCAAGTAGTTAGAATTAAAGAGCTGACAAAAGCCAAAAAGTTATTAATTAAAGAGCGAATCACAAAATATTATGGATTGAAGAGCTGACATGACCAAATAGAATGAATTGAAGAGCTGACATGACCAAATAGTTAAGAATTAAAGAGCTGACATGACATGTAAAGCTTACAAAATACCGATCTACAGGTTGCCTAACCACACAGAGAATAATCGACCTGCGACTGTACAGAGGGGCTATCTGTTTGCTTCAAACACAGATAGAGAATGGTCGACCTATTTCCTACACGGACACACAGGGATAGGGTTTACAGACTCAAGACTCAAAATTCAGCAGAAGTTTGTTGTCTTCAAACAGAGATAAATTAATTTTTTCGGTGCACCAACAGTAGGACTGCTCAAGTTAAAAAAAAAAAAGTATGAACGCTGAAGTATATTCGGAAACACACACTCACACACACACACACACACACACACACACACACACCACACACACACACACACACACCACACACACACACACACACACACACACACACCACACACACACACACACACACGTATGCACGCACGCACGCACGCAAGCACGCACGCACGCACGCACGCACGCACGCACGCACGCACGCACGCACGCACGCACACACACACACACACACACACACACACACACACACACACACACACACACACACATCACTCTCTTTCCCCATTTGCAGTCGACAACTCCACAATATTTTCTCCATTTTCGCTGTGCCTGCCCCCCCCCCCCCCCCCCCCCACTCCTCATTCCACTGTCATCCTCTGCCTAATCCTTCCCACTTTAACTTTTTTCCCCTTCCTCTGCCTAATCCTTCCCATTCTGACCTTTCCCCTTCCTCTGCCTAATCCTTCCCATTCTGACCTTTCCCCTTCCTCTGCCTAATCCTTCCCATTCTGACCTTTCACCCTTCCTCTGCCTTTCCCCTTCCTCTGCCTAATCCTTCCCATTCTGACCTTTCCCCTTCCTCTGCTTAATCCTTCCCATTCTGACCTTTCACCGTTCCTCTGCCTAATCCTTCCCATTCTGACCTTTCACCGCTCCTCTGCTTAATTCTTCCCATTCTGACCTTTCACCCTTCCTCTGCCTATTCCTTCCCATTCTGACCTTTCACCGTTCCTCTGCCTAATCCTTCCCATTCTGACCTTTCACCCTTCCTCTGCCTAATCCTTCCCATTCTGACCTTTCACCCTTCCTCTGCCTAATCCTTCCCATTCTGACCTTTCACCCTTCCTCTGCCTAATCCTTCCCATTCTGACCTTTCACCCTTCCTCTGCCTAATCCTTCCCATTCTGACCTTTCACCCTTCCTCTGCCTAATCCTTCCCATTCTGACCTTTCACCCTTTCTCTGCCTAATCCTTCCCACTTTGACTTCTTTCCTCTTCCTCTGCCTAATCCTTCCCATTCTGACCTTTCACCCTTTCTCTGCCTAATCCTTCCCACTTTGACTTCTTTCCTCTTCCTCTGCCTAATCCTTCCCACTTTGACTTCTTTCCTCTTCCTCTGCCTAATCCTTCCCATTCTGACCCCTTTTCCCTTCCTCTGCCTAATCCTTCCCATTCTGACCTTTCACCCTTCCTCTGCCTAATCCTTCCCATTCTGACCCCTTTTCCCTTCCTCTGCCTAATCCTTCCCACTTTGACCTTTCCTCTTCCTCTGCCTAATCCTTCCCATTCTGACCTTTCACCCTTCCTCTGCCTAATCCTTCCCACTTTGACCTTTCCTCTTCCTCTGCCTAATCCTTCCCATTCTGACCTTTCACCCTTTCTCTGCCTAATCCTTCCCATTCTGACCTTTCACCCTTCCTCTGCCTAATCCTTCCCATTCTGACCCCTTTTCCCTTCCTCTGCCTAATCCTTCCCACTTTGACCTTTCCTCTTCCTCTGCCTAATCCTTCCCATTCTGACCTTTCACCCTTCCTCTGCCTAATCCTTCCCACTTTGACCTTTCCTCTTCCTCTGCCTAATCCTTCCCATTCTGACCTTTCACCCTTCCTCTGCCTAATCCTTCCCATTCTGACCTTTCCCCTTCCTCTGCCTAATCCTTCCCATTCTGACCCCTTTTCCCTTCGTTTCACAACTGTATAATTGCATCAAACTGAAGAACAAAATTATTGAGATTAAAAAAAGAAACAAAACCATACATACACAGTAACTATGAAAAAGGAAGTTACACACACAAGAACACTCTATATTCCCACTCGACTCGCAAATGATTCACGAATATAGTTTTTAAACAAGATGCAAAGCATAAACACGTACTCCCAGTTTATCCTGAATACGCGTGAGATATTCCATAAAAAGGAAAAAAAACCGTCTTGGGCTGGTGTAACCGTTAGTAATGGCTATTTTGGTAAACATCGGCCATCATCAGTGACCTATAATAAACATACCTACAAATTTTCAGAAAGATCGGCCAAGCACTTTTTGAGATATTCCATAAAGAAGAAAAACCGTTATGGGCAGTCATCGCCGTTAGTAACGGCTATAGCGGTATGCTAAAACATCGGGTATCATCCGTGACCCATAATGAACATACCTACAAATTTTCAGAAAGATCGACAAAATGCTTTCTGAGATATTCCATAAAAAAAGAAAAACCGTTGTGGGCCCTTATAGCCGTTAGTAACAGGTCACCAGCCGCCGTGGCGAAGTGGTTAGCGTCGCGGACTCCTGGCTGGGAGGTCGTGGGTTCGAATCCCATCAGAGTCATGTGGGATTTTCTGCCTCGACCGGCTCCTACCCAGAGTTGAGTTTGCTGCTGACTCAGTTGGGAAGACTGGGACCACACAGTCGACTTTCATCCATTTAATGGATGCGTTTCTGAGAGTGTTCATCAAATTTCCTGACCAACATTGCAGGTGCCTGTATCTCTCGGGCCTGGTTGACGCCGGGATGTATTATGAAATGAAGCGTAGAGTACAGCCCTGTCATGTAGTCTCAGACTGAAATAGAAATCCGTAGCATCATCTTAATCATCCTCATTCTCATCGATCAGCATGAAAAAAAAAGTCTCAAATTCTGTGGCCCTTCATGCCCTGCTCTCATGGTGATCTCAATTTCGATGTCCTCTCCACGTCTGTGGTCTTGGTTTGGTTCTGTCGGGATCACCGGTATCGACGAGTTCATGGGGGCTGTCGTTGGACGGATGTGGTGGCGCCCTCCGGAGGGAGAGCTCACTCACGCCGGCTCCGCGACTAAGCGATTATTGTCGTCAGTAGGGGGCTTAGTATGTGGTGTCCTGCGTATGTTAGATCAGAACAGGCGCCACTGAACACCACCGAAGTGACTCGGTAGCAGTGCAGTGTCTCCTCTGGTGGGTTGCCTCTTGACGACTTGATATTGACTGCTCCCTGTGGATTGCCGGTGCCGTGGCTGCGGCGGGGTCGGAACGAGCGGCGTGGGTGCACTGCCTCTGAGGTGGCGCAGAGGTTGGACAGAAAAAAAAGTGTTGGTAGGTCAAGTATGACATGTTACACATTGGCTGGAGCAACAAGGGCAAGTAGCAAGGAATGTGAATACAAATGATCAAAGAAACAGAAATAAGAAGTATCTGAATAAAGTAGAAAGAAACTCGTGGAGAGCGTGGCAGCAGAGAGTCCTCAGAAGAGAAGCCCCCTTCAAGCAAGTGTTTCGGCCCTTATCTCCTGACACTCTAGGGGGTTGGGCCACACCCGGTTCATGACTCCGGATGTCCCTCTGCTGCCCCTTTTTTTTCCCCATCTTGGACGAGCCATGGCTGGGATTCGAACCCATGACCCTCTGGACATGCTCATTTTTCTACTTAATGACTCGCGCTTTAACCATTGAGCCACAGGGACACCTGATATTTGTAGGGAAATTAAGCCTTATGAAGTTCACTTTTGTTCCTCCTTGACCAGATCCAGCTTGAACACCTCTCTGCCGCTTCTGCCATTGCTTTCAGGGCTCTGGTTTTTTCCTTCCCTGCAACTGAGAGCTGTTTCATGAGGCTGTATGCAGACGTTCCTACAAATCCCCTAGCTCCAATTTCTGCAGTGAGGACTTTGACCTGATAGCCTTCTCTCCTCAGGCTGTTTGCCAGATCAGCATACTTTTCAGTCTTGTAGATTTGAGCTGCCTCCATTCTGTTCTCATATGGCACCGTGAGCTCGATCATGATCAGCTGCTTGGTTGACTTAGAGTGGACTACTATGTCTGGTCTCATGCCACTCTTGCTGATGATCTCTGGGTGACTCTTCCATTCTAGGAGGTCTGCAGTGCACTCCCAGTCATCTGCCCCATCCAGCAGACTCTGCCTGCATGTTTCGAGTGGCACTGTTGTTCTTGGCCATGATTTGCTGCCTCCTGCCGTGAAGAATGTTGGGGGTGCTTTTGGAGTCCTGATTCTCCCTTTTGTGGTGTTGGTACTAGCCCAGACTACTTGTACAATTTCTTTGAGCACTTGGTTGTGCCTCCATGTGTACCTTCCTTGAGCCAGGGCTACTTTACATGAGCTTAGAACATGCTCCACTGTTTGTTTTTTATGGCAGAGGGGGCATGCAGGATCGTCTGTTTTCCCCCACTTCACCAGGTTTGCATATGAGGCAGAAGGTCATATGCAGATCTGAGAATGAAGCTGATCCTGAGAGGGCCATGTGCCAAATGTCATTCCAAGTTAGACTTCTTTGAGTGCATTCTCCCACGTTGTCCATTGCCCTTGCTGGCTCTGCTGGACTGCTTTTTGGAGTCTTTTTTGGTCTTCTTCTTTTCTCATCTCCTGCCTGAATCATCATGTCTCTTTTGGCTTTTCCTTGGCCTTTGACCACCATTCAGTTTGGTCACCCCCAGTCCTTGTCTGTTGGTCTGTGTGTGTCCTGTTATTTCTCTGATCTTGAGACTTTCTTTTGCAGAATCCATCGCCTCTTGAACTTTCCATTTTCTGCCTGTCTTCAGCTGGGGCTTGATTGCTTCTATCACCTTGTCTCCTGAGTCCTCCAGCATGCTTTGAAGTCTGATCTTCCCTGCTTTGTATTCCTCCAGGATGGATTTCAGTGGTAGTTTGAGCTTTGCTTGGCGACAGTACAGCGCGATGTCAGTCAGACAGGGTGGGACACCAAGCCATTTCCTTGTGAACTTGTTGATTTTGGCTTCCATTGCCTCCACTGTGCTGGTGCAGATGTCGTATATCATCAGAGGCCATAGAGCTTTGGTATCAGCATGAACTGCAGACACCAGACCTTGTATTTGCCAGGGAGCCCACAGTGGTCAATGGTCTCCAAGCCTTCTTCCGCCATCTGCTTGGTTTCTTTTGCTCTTTGTGTGTCTTTCAGTGTATCATCATACCATCTTCCAAGGCTCTTGACTGGTTCTTCTGTGACTGTTGGAATGGCCTGGTTGGCAACACTGAAGACCACAGATTCGGCCACTTTCCTTTCCTCAGTGAGAGACTCCGTGATTTCTTTGGCTTGAACTTCATTCTGGATGAGGCAACTATGTCGTCCAGCCTCTCCAGCACATGACGTGTCTCGTCTTCTCTGGATGAAATCACTGTAGTGTCATCCATGAAGGCCTTGAGAGGAGGCATCTTGTATCTATCGCCAAGGTCTGTTTGTCTCGCGTTGTTTGTTGCTGCTTTCAAGATGAGTTCCATTGCCAGCACGAACAGTATCGGGGAAATTGCACAGCCCATTGCAATGCCCACTTCCAAGTTGATCCAATCAGTTGTGTACTCCTTGGTAGAGAACCGCATTGAGAAGCCATTGAAGTACTTCTTGAGCATGTCGCGGATGTTCTTTGGCACATGGTACATCTCAAGAGCCAACTGTATCATCTCATGGGGCACAGATCCATATGCGTTTGCCAGATCAAGCCACACTACGTCCAGGTCTCTCTTTTCTGTTTTTGCTTTTTGGATTGCGTCCCAGATCATTGTGGCGTGTTCTACACAGCCAGCCACGCCTGGGATGCCACCTTTCTGGACTGACACATCCAAGTACTTGTTTTCCATCAGGTACTTGGTCAGCCTTGCTGCCATGACAGAGAAGAAGATTTTCCCTTCGACGTTCAGTAGTGATATTGGCCTGAACTGGCTGATGTCACTTGAGTTTTGCTCTTTGGGGATGTACACACCATCTGCCGTCATCCACTGGCCGCTGATCTTCTGGTTTCTCCAAGCCGATCGCAGCAGCCTGTGGAGCCACTCCAGCACCTTGGGACATTTCTTGTAAAGCTGGTAAGGTATTCCGTTTGGCCCTGGTGATGATTTGGCTCTGGCTTTGTCGACCACCTTCTTGATTTCCGCCAACGTTGGAGGCTTGCCATTGAACTGTTCCTCAGGGTTGGTTGGCCACACCAGATCTTGAATGTCGAGTGGTGCTTTGCTCTGTGAGTCAGAGTATGTTTTCCTCAGATGCTGCTCAAGAACTCCTTTGTCCACACTTAGGGTCCCAGATTTTGGCTGCTCAAACAGTGTTCTGGCAAACTGGAAGGGGTCTCTGAAGAAGCGCTCTTGTGTCTTCTTCTTTTTGCTCTTCCTCTTCCTCGCAGATTCCGCTTTGCTGAGGCGCTGTGTTTTTCTTTCAGGTCTTCCCACAGTTTTTCCAAGCCTTGTTTTTCAGCTGGCAGTGCGGTCTTCATTTGCTTCTTGAGGTTGTTCTTTTGGACTCTGATCTTGTCCATCTTTTCTTGGCGTCTGGATTTCTTTGGAGGTGTTTTCTCTCTTGGGTAGTTTTACTCCATAGGCGTCTCTACATGTGGCATACACAATGTCCCCATATGTGGCTAGTTTGTGTTCCAGGTGCTTTTCCCTATCAGTGCATCGAGTCTTTGGACGATTTTTGCATCCAGTTTCTCCCAATCTTCAGTTTCGTTTGCTCGTGCAGGTTGAGTTTCAGGCGCCTGGCATCGAGGGCCTGTGCAAATTCCTCATCCGAACCAACAGCGTGGATGTCCTTTGCACTGTGGTTTAAATCCTGGCCTTGGTCTTCCGACGTCTTATCTGCTGATGCAGTGCGCTGCTGCTCATTCAGATGAGTCTTCACACATCCCATCTTTGTTCTGTGGATCTTCATGCCACGGGTGGTAGCGAAACGCTTTCCACAGACACATGGATATTCCATTTGGTCCATGTTCATAGTCCGTTTGGGATTTGCAGTCGTGATTGGTTGAGCACCGATGGATTCATCATTCTCTCCCCCTTTCGGTGAATCCTGGGAGCATCTTTTCCTTTTATTTTTAGTAGCCACATGTTTAAGGCAAAGTGGGGAGCCAGCCCACAGAGCCCTTGGTTCTGGTCTTTCCCAGTGTCCTCCGGTCTTTCCCGGACGTCCTCCGGCCTATTCCCGGAAGTCAATGGTTTACCCATGCATCAGTAGAAAGAAACTCGTGGAGAGCGTGGCAGCAGAGAGTCCTCAGAAGAGAAGCCCCCTTCAAGCAAGTGTTTCGGCCCTTATCTCCTGACACTCTAGACACAGACATAAGCAAATGAATACATACATACATACATAGGTAAGTAAATAAATAAATAAATAGATGAATAAATAAATCAACGAATGAATGAATAAATAAATAAATAAATAAATAAATAAATAAATAAATAAATAAATAAATAAATAAATAAGTGATGTGACGGACTCTGAATGTCTGAATGTAGAGACTAACAGGGCAACAGAACTGACAAATGGCTCGTTAACAGCCTGTTTTGGCGACAGACAGACAGACAGACAGACAGAACGACTGATCTGTTTGTGCACAGACCTACAGACAGTGACTGCCATGAGGTACATACACGCTGAACGTGCACACATCGATGGAGAGGTTGAGGGAAGAGAGCGAGTCACGAGGCGGCCTCTCACATGACACCGACATCGGAAACTGCCGTCACGGCTTCTCCCCAGACTGCCGATCGATCGCTGCAAACACACGCTCCGTCAATTGAAAAATAAGAATAAACACACACACACACACAACAAAAATCTCTCTCTCTCTCTCTCTCTCTCTCCTCTCTCCTCTCTCTCTCTCTCTCTCTCTCTCTCTCTCTCTCTCTCTCTCTCTCTCTCTCTCTCTCTCTCTCTCTCTCTCTCTCTCTCTCTCTCTCTCTCTCTCTCTCTCTCTCCTCTCTCTCTCTCTCTCTCGTCACGTTCAGCTTAGTATATGCAGGGATTAAAACGCAAGAGCATCAGACGTCCTTGGTATTTTCCTAATGATTTTGTTTGTTGTTTTTTCTGTTGTTGATCAGATGGCAGCGGAAGAAATGATCTATCGACTGAAGCTGATGTCAGCCCACTTCACGTTCTTCAACACTCGCAAGATCAAGGCCTCAACCGTTGTGCAAAGAATCTGGTCAGTCTGTGTTGAAGTCTTGTTTTACACGATGGAGGACTGCACTCAACCAACCCACTGTGTTGTCTCCGCTAGAAACAACAGAAACTTAATTCGACTCCATGTGAACAGAACTTTGGTTGATCCTTTGTGTCCTCAGCTGGCAACAAGGCAATTGGCTGTTCCCACCACGAAACAAACAGTGAAAATTGACTGTTCCCACCACGAAACAAGTACTGACAATTGGCTATTCCCACCACAAAACAAACAGTGAAAATTGACTGTTCCCACCA
>JAFLJL010013540.1:40083-50615 GCA_018398815.1 Conus ventricosus | reverse complement strand
CAAACCAATAGTGACAATTGACTGTTCCCACCACGAAACAAATAGTGACAATTGGCTGTTCTTACCTGGAAACAAACAGTGACAATTGGCTGTTCCCACCACGAAACAGTGAAAATTGGCTGTTCCCACCACGAAACAAACAGTGACAATTGGCTGTTCCCACCACGAAACAAGCAGTGACAATTGACTGTTCACACCACGAAACAAATAGTGACAATTGGGTGTTCCCACCACAAAACAAACAGTGAAAATTGACTGTTCCCACCACGAAACAAACAGTGACAATTGACTGTTCCCACCACGAAACAAACAGTGACAATTGACTGTTCCCACCACAAAACAAATAGTGACAATTGACTGTTCCCACCACGAAACAAACAGTGACAATTGACTGTTCCCACCACGAAACAAACAGTGATAATTGACTGTTCCCACCACGAAACAAACAGTGACAATTGACTGTTCCCACCACGAAACAAATAGTGACAATTGGCTGTTCCCACCACGAAACAAATAGTGACAATTGGCTGTTCCAACCACGAAACAAATAGTGACAATTGGCTGTTCCAACCACGAAACAAATAGTGACAATTGGCTGTTCCAACCACGAAACAAATAGTGATAATTGGCTGTTCCCACCACAAAACAAATACTGACAATTGGCTGATCCCCCCACAAAACGAATAGTGACAATTGGCTGTTCCCACCACGAAACAAATAGTGACAATTGGCTGTTCCCACCACAAAACAAACAGTGACAATTGGCTGTTCCCACCACAAAAGAAATATTGGCTATTCCCACCACAAAACATATATTGACAATTGGCTATTCCCACCACAAAACAAATAGTGACAATTGGCTAATCCCACCACAAAACAAATAGTGACAACTGGCTGTTCCCACCACAAAACAAACAGTGACAATTGGCTGTTCTTACCTGGAAACCAATATTGACAATTGGCTGTTCTCACCTGGAAACAAATAGTGACAATTGGCTGTTCCCACCACGAAACAAACAGTGACAATTGGCTGTTCTCACCTGGAAACAAATAGTGACAATTGGCTGTTCCCACCACAAAACAAATAATGACAACTGGCTGATCCATCACAAAACAAATAGTGACAATTGGCTGTTCTTACCTGGAAACCAATATTGACAATTGGCTGTTCTCACCTGGAAAGAAATAGTGACAATTGGCTGTTCTCACCTGGAAACCAATATTGACAATTGGCTGTTCTCACCTGGAAAGAAATAGTGACAATTGGCTGTTCTCACCTGGAAACTAATAGTGACAATTGGCTGTTCTCACCTGGAAACTAATAGTGACAATTGGCTGTTCTCACCTGGAAATAACTAGTGACAATTGGCTGTTCTCACCTGGAAACAAATAGTGACAATTGGCTGTTCTCAAGTTCTCTCAGTTCAACACCTCGTTAAGATGAAGGTGGAAAACTGAATTGAACCCACACATTCTACTCACATCACGTTATTTGTTCTGTAGGGATTATTGTGATCACCTAGAAAATGATATTGCTTCCTTCATACACTAGTATGTTCTGAAGATGAATGTCAGTTTCACGAACATAACGTTGAAGAGCCAGGAGATGTAGATGAATGACGACAAGTCCGTCTTTGTTAGGAATTGAAGCAGACATGAAGCAAGGACCCCGTTTCTCACCACGATCACTTCTGTCGTTTCCTGCTTGAACAGATGTGTAGGAGTGCAGAAGTAGACACAGGGCGAATGGTTTGGTGCAGAATGTGCGCATCTAAAAACAAATCCTCCACTGGCAGTCCCAACTTGTCCACGCGCACAGTCTACAGCCGAGAGGAAATCGTCATGTGGTGCACGTGCAACATATTGTAGTTGTCTGCCAAACAAGAGGATTTCAAAGGAAGATGTTTTTATGATTTGTAAATGAACTTTCCAAGCCAAATCGGCACAGACAGAAACTATGGCAATGTACAGACGCGTCAGCCCTATGAACAGAACGTGACTGTTGGCGCTGGCTACAGTCCCTACAGAGATGGGGCTGGACAGAGCGCCACGTCTGACGTCATCCTGCGGGAACAGCTCGCGGCAAAGCTCAGGGTCAGCGCCACTGAACAGGAAATGACAGACACTGTGACGTCACACAGGACTGCAGCCACTGAACAGGAAATGACAGACTGTGACGTCACACAGGACGGCAGCCACTGAACAGGAAATGACACTGTGACGTCACACAGGACTGCAGCCACTGAACAGGAAATGACACTGTGACGTCACACAGGACTGCAGCCACTGAACAGGAAATGACAGACACTGTGACGTCACACAGGACTGCAGCCACTGAACAGGAAATGACAGACGCTGTGACGTTACACAGGACTGCAGCCACTGAACAGGCAATGACACTGTGACGTCACACAGGACTGCAGCCACTGAACAGGAAATGACAGACGCTGTGACGTCACACAGCGCTTCCTTCTCCTCTTTGCACTTCCTGTCCCCCCCCCCCTCCTATTTTTCCCCCTTAGTATTAGCATTAGTACTATTATTATCGTTACTATTATCAATATTATTGTTATCTTTTTTTAAAAATTATATTTCTGTGTCATGCTTTTATTATCAGTACTATTATTACCATTACTGTTGCTATATTTGTTAGCATTATCATCATTATTGTTAATACGATTGTTATTATTGGTATTACCATCACTACCATTAACATCACCATCGCCATCACCACTAAGACCATTGCCGCGGCAACCATGCTGTTTTGGAATCCTCCAAGCCACTCTCCTTTCTCCCATACTACAACTGCTATTGCCATATTATCACCAAAAGTGGTAGTCATCCTGTCTTTATCTATCATTTTAAACAATATTTTGATCACCATCATTACCATGATCATTATTCCAATCAGTAGCAAATTGTCATCATTACTGCCTAGACTCACACATTGTCTTCTTCTTAACAGCCTCGTTTTCATCCAACGCCCATCTTGCACTGAAGTGAATGAAGATAAGTGATTGCTTGTTCATTTTTCGTTGTCCTGAGTGTTTGGTATCTTACCTGAAGAAGACCTAAGAGGTCGAAACGCGTCGTGTTTACTCTTCTGATTCGTTTGTCTAGGTTTTTGGTGTGTGTGTGTTTTGTTTTTGTTTTTGTTTTTTTTTGGGTGGAGGGGGTGGGGGTGGCAGTGCGCTTTTAATTACATTCAGAATTTCTCCATCGTGTTTTCTTTCTCGAGCAAGAGGTGAATAATTTACAGACTCTCTCTCTCTCTCTCTCTCTCTCTCTCTCTCTCTCTCTCCTCTCTCTCTCCTCTCTCTCTCTCTCTCTCTCTCTCTCTCTCTCTCTCTCTCTCTCTCTCTCTCCTCTCTCTCTCTCTCTCTCTCTCTCTCTCTCCCCCCTCACGACCTACACGCAAACATGTTTTGCCACAGTAGTAATTTCTTATGACTCATGATAAAATATAAATATTTCATTGACATTATCTGACCACGCATTCCTCGAACACGTTGCTATTTCAGACGATTCAGAAGGATGACGGATTTGTACATTCGGAGTGTGTGCGCGCGCGCGTATGTGTGTGCGTGCGTGTGTGTGTGTGTGTGTGTGTGTGTGTGTGTGTGTGTGTGTGTGTGTGTGTGTGCGTGTGTGTGTGCGTGCGAGTGTGTGTGTGTGTGTGTGTGTGTGTGTGTGTGTGTGTGTGTGTGTGTGTGTGTGTGTGTGTGAGGGGGTGGGGTGGGGGGGAGAGGGCCGTATGTTAGTTGAAGGGACGCAACTGCTTTTTGCCGAGTGTATCGCAGAATGAACGGCGCTCACTATTACTTTAACATGTGCCATCTCAAGTACCTGACGGGCGTGGCTTCAAGAGGCAGACTAAAATTTTGTGGAGGATGGTGGAGACAGGCTCTCTCTCTCTCTCTCTCCTCTCTCTCTCTCTCCTCTCTCTCTCTCTCTCTCTCTCTCCTCTCTCTCTCTCTCTCTCTCCTCTCTCTCTCTCTCTCTCTCTCAACTTTAAAATGATTTATCGCATATTTGATGCTTGTCTTCATAAGCTCCCTTTGCATATTGCAGCATAAACGCGTGCATGTATGTGAACTGATATATGGATACTCATATATGTACATGCGCTAAAGGCTTCACAACAACAGAGGTGAAGGAATGGCAGGAGAGAGAGAGAAAGAGAAAAATAGAGATAGAGAGAGGGGGGCACACAGGGAGAGAAGGGAGAGACAGACAGACAGGCAGGGGGAGAAAGAGAGACAGAGGAATGAGAGAAGAGGTGAAGGAAGGAGGGAGGGTGAGAGAGAGAGAGAGAGAGAGAGAGAGAGAGAGAGAGAGAGAGAGAGAGAGAGAGAGAGAGAGAGAGAGAGAAGAGAGTGTCAACCTCAGGTGATGTCGATGGAGGAAGGACTAGCGCACAGCCCAAACACACTCACAGCTTGCTTACAATCTCATTCATATATCATGCATTCGTCACATCAAACCACTAGTAAAGTCTATAACTTTACTACACATGATCATAGAACGAAACATCAATGCATATGGAATCAAACAAAATAAAACATTCTCTCTTTCCTGAACTTCACAAAATCATTTATCTAAAACATCATTAACTAACCTGGGTATAAATAGATTTCTACTTTACCTGGCCAGGTGATCTTAACTATTCACGAATCACTGTCTTTTTCTTTTCCTTTTTTTTTTCTTTTCACTGTCACTTTCACAACACGACACAACTGCTGGCACTGGTCAAGTTAGACTGCTGGCACCGGTCAGGCTGGACTGCTGGCACTGGTCAGGTTAGACCGCTGGCGTTGGTCAGGTTGGACTGCCGATGAAAGTGGCGCTGGCCAAGTATGAGGTCGAACCCCGGTTAAGATGGAACAGTGACTATCAACATCGATCTGTTCTCCTTTCTTTCTTCCTGCATTAACGCATTGCACTCTCTCTCTCTCTCTTCTAGTCTGCTCTCAAATGGACATGGTTGCTTTTCTTTTTTTTTTTTCTTTTCTTTCTTTTCCTCTTCATTAGTTAGCAACTCTCTCTCTCCATATCTCTCTTTAGTCCTTCCTCTGCAGACTATCTCTGGTGCTAAATGCTACAAACTTGGTTCTATCCTCTCTCCTCATCTCTCCCCTCTCTCTCTCTCTCTCTGTTCGTTCTTCACCGTCTCTCTCACTCACGCATTACTTTATTCTCTCCCTGCGTGTCCCAGGGTGAGTACCATTGGTCAGTATTTTTACCGCCTCGTACCCGAAGTTATCTCCCTCTAATTCCATTGGATATTCAAATCGTGACAGTCACGCCTACACGCCTTACTCTCTGTGGTGGTCAATTGGTCATTTAATTGATTAGCTAGATTTCACCCCCACCACACACTACCTTCCCCCCTTTCCTACTTAACTGGCGCCGTGTGGCTTAACTTGTAGGCACTGGTCACTGTAAATTGGCTAGATGAGTCTGGGTAGGCGCCGAGACGTTGGTCAGCCACTCCGACTGTCTACGTGGAAGATTAGGATTAGCCTCTCGCTGTGCTCAAATTGGCCGGATGAGTCTGATCCGGGCGTCGAGACTCGTTTGACCAGACATCGAGGCGTCGGTCAGCTATTTAGTCTGTCTGGCTGGACAGACCGTCTCTGTGGAGCCTCTCCCCTATGCTTAATTGGCTGGATCCGAACCATGGGCCCGTCTGCCTGACGCCTAGAATATTTGAGTTCGGCTTAAGTCCGACTGGGCTGGTGGCGATTGACCACGAATTTGGTTGTGTTTATTTTTGACCGTGACAATTTCCCCCTTGCAAAAGACTATGCACCGCATTGTCTCAAAACAACGGTACAAAAAAAAGACAACAACCGAATTTGCTGACACACAGCTACACGTGCAAAGTTTGAAAAAAATACTTTACAACCAACGGTTTATAAGTTATAAAATATATCATTAGTGAATACCACTCCAATGAGTTATCATTGACGTGCGCTCTTGCGTTATTTCAACTCATTTTATAACGACCTCTGTGTGCACCTATGCAATTCCCCTACCTGCGGATTTGCCATATCTTCTCTTCACAATTCTTATGCAAAGCACAATATAATATGATCACGATCCATGACACTTCACTGAGGAATCTCCATCCTCACTTATTTCAAATAATGCATCACTACACAAGCGACTGTACGCTCCAAGCATAACTACATTCACATGAACAAGTCTCACAAAGAAAATATGAACAAGTCTCACACAAAAATATGACCCATAGCCAACTGGGAATGAACCCATATCCAATCAACATAACTGTAATCAACACATATTATCAACAAGCACCCCAGGTATGACTGACTTCCTCTGAGTTGCAGCTTGCTAGACTACGCGACTTAAATAGTCAGCTCCGACATTCTGTCGACCTGGAATGTACTGCACTCGATACCTGTAGGGCTGCAGTGCCATTGCCCAACGCAGCACCCTACTGTTTTTCAGCTGTGCCTCCTGCAGGAATTTGAGTAGTTGGTGATCTGTCTCTATCACGAACTCTTTCCCATACAAGTATTTGTGGAACTTCTGCACGGCCCACACGACAGCTAAACACTCCTTCTCTACAGTTGCGTACCCTTCTTCACACTTTGTCAGCTTTCTGCTGGCATACTTCACAGGAAACTCGACCCCTTCATGCTCCTGTAACAATACTGCACCTATCCCACCGCCTGATGCATCTGTCCGCAACAAAAATGGTTTTGACATATCTGGTAGCTTCAAGATGGGACGGGAACCTAGTCTTTCCAACACCGTCTGCAGTGCTTGCTCTGCAGCGTCTGACCATTCGACCACTGCCGGTTTCCCTGCCTTGACCAAATCACTGAGAGGACTCGTGATTGCAGCAAAATTTGGAACAAACTCCCTGTAGAAGCCAATAAAACCTAGCAGACTCCTGACTTCTGTTTTGGTCTTTGGTCTCTCTGAATTCATCATCTTCTCCACCTTTCCCCTTTCTGGCTGCTTTGTGTCGCCTCCGACAACAAAACCTAGAAACTCCTACTGTCTAGCCCTTCATACCGTGACACATCCCTGTATGACTCTTCTGGAAACTTAGGCAACAAAATCTCCCCTTCTTCTGCTGGGTCTCTTTCACCTCATCAATGATTGCTGCTGCGCCTATGTGCTGAGTCTCACGCTGAATATATTTGCGGAGAAAATTCGCATGGAAAAGTTTTGGTTTCCCATTCACATCAATTCGGTAATTCCAACCGACCTTTTCAGTGATGGTGAATGGTCCTTTCCAATGCATCAGCAGCTTGTTGTGACCCGTGGGAAACAGTACCAGGACTTGATCTCCCGCCTTGAGGGATTGCTTCCTCACCTTCCTGTCATATTGCTTCTTCTGAACGACCCTAGCCTTCTGCAAACTTTCTCTTGCAACCTTACATGCCTCATACCTGTGCCCACCTTTGGAACAGGGCGCGATTGGGCCAATCAGATCAACAGCCACCCTCCTGAATGGAGTGTCAATTAAAGGGGGATGTTTAAGAGGCGCCTTCCTCTTCACCCCTCTTGTGGCTGACCTTTGACACACGTCACATGACATGCAGAAACGCTTTATGTCTGCCATTGCTCCTGGCCAATGAAAATCATCAAAGATTCGGTCAGCTGTTTTGCTGGTGCCGAGATGACCCGCCATGAGCGACTCGTGACCCACTGACATGACAGTGTCACGATAACCTGCTGGTACCTCTAACTGAATGGTCACCTTACCTGTCTTCCCCTTGGTGAACACTCGGTACAACAGCCCGCCTTTCACAAGAAATTCTGTCTCACCTCCTCTAACCTCCTGTTTCTCTCCACCTCTTGCCAGCTCCCAAGACTTCACGAGCGAAGGGTCTTGTTCCTGCGTGCCCTAAACTCATCAGGCGACACATCTATACCCGACGTCCTTGCTGGAACGACTAACGGTTTATCAACCTTTCCCTCCTTCTTGCTCCGTGTTTGAACTGCTGCCCCTGTAGCAGTCAACAACTCAGGATCCCCTGGATCCCTTGCCCCTGGAATATTTCCAATGATCAAATCATGAAGGGGTTTCTCCATCACCAGCGCAGACAACTCGCCTGAGAAGTAAGGGGTACGTACTTCTATCTTAGCAACTGGAAACTCCCTCACAGTGCCATCGATTAGAGTACAGGTCTGGATTTGCCCTGTCAAATCCCCTTTCTCGACCAGCGTTGTTCTAACTACACCACATGAACAACCAGTGTCTCGTAACACTTTCACCCTCTGCTGGCCAATCCACCCTTCTTCCACTGGTAACGAACCACTCAGCCTAGTGCCCTCCATCCCTGACACTGACTGCTGTCCAGTGCTAGCCATAGGCTGCACTCCACCCTCTTCAGATCGGATCCCTGTTGGTTCCACTGCAGGTCGTTTCCCTTGACGACCCTTATCCACCTCTTGCAAGGCTGCTGCCTTCTGGAACCTCATGCGACAATCCCTCGCCACATGTCCCTTCTTGTGACAAATGAAACACCTATTGCCCCTTTGTCCTCCTTTCTCCCCCACCACTGGGTTTGCAGACTGTGCAGAAAACTCCCCTAGTCTCCTTGCACTCTCTCACCTGTGCCTAGCACCTGTTTCTCCTGCACCTTAGTGCCCAAACGTGCCTCTCTATACACCTCTGCGAACTTCAACAACTCCCCTGCTGTCTCTGGCTGTCTCTCTTTCAAATGTATGGTTAACTCAGGGCCACAACCTGACAAAATCTGTTCCTTCATAACTAGCTCTTTCAATTCAGCGAACTCCTTCTTCGTACCGCTCAACTCTAACCATTTATCAAAATAGTGGTCTAAACGTGCACCAAACTGAGTGTACGTTTCCCCTGCTTGCAATCTAGCTGAACGAAATTTCTTTCTGAATCCTTCCTCTGTGAGGTCAAATCCCTTCATCAATGATTCCTTCACAGAACCAAAATCAGATTGGGTGTCTGCTGGCAATGCAGTGAAAATCTGTAATGCCTTACCCGTCAATAACGCTGACAAAATGACTGCCCACTCTTCTGCAGGCCAACCCTGACTGGTCGCAAACGTTTCGAAACGACTGATGTATGCATCAATCGAATCTGTTCCTTCAGAGAACTTCGGCAACTTTGGTCGGGGGGCGTAACTGCGCACAGAGTCACTGGAAACTGAACTCCCATCATCGGTGGTCTCCCTTTGTATTCTCACCTTTTCTAACTCTAATTGAATCCTTAATCTTTCTGTTTCCTGCTTTAATCTTTCTGTTTCCTGCGTTTCGCTAGTCTGAATCCTTAATCTTTCTGTTTCCTGCGTTTCCCTAGCTTTTAATCTTTCTGTTTCCTGTGTTTCCTGATTAGCCTGAATCCTTAATCTTTCTGTTTCTTCCTTTTCTACCACGACACGGCGTCTTTCTGCTCTCTCATCCCTTTCCATCTTTTGCTGGTTTTCAACGAATGCTCGCAACTCTTCTCCGAGTAGCCTAAATCACGAGCGACGCTCACAAGTTGTTCAATAGGGGTGTTCTTTTCTTCCGCCATTATATCTTTTTTTTTTTAACAAGATTTTACTACTACGACAGCCAAACTGGTGGTTACCGACACGAGTGACGTAATAGCACAATCCTATGAATGATAATATTAGCTTGGGACAACGTAATTAGTTTTTATAAGACGCCTAGCGCCTGACCCAACTATGAGAGCGAATTATAGGCAATCTGTGCGAAATAAGTACTCTGGGGCTGAAATGCCAAGCCTAGTATTAACTATCTTGGAAGCAATGCCAAGCCTAGTATTTAACTATCTTGGGAACATACAGTAAGACAACCCCTTGTCTTAGGATTACAACACTTGAATCCCACCCAGCTTCCTCTCTGAGAAGTTGAACAATTATAATAAATGGGCCAGAATATCCTGGCAAGCTCGCCAATAAATTGTCAACCTCAGGTGATGTCGATGGAGGAAGGACTAGCGCACAGCCCAAACACACTCACAGCTTGCTTACAATCTCATTCATATATCATGCATTCGTCACATCAAACCACTAGTAAAGTCTATAACTTTACTACACATGATCATAGAACGAAACATCAATGCATATGGAATCAAACAAATAAAACATTCTCTCTTTCCTGAACTTCACAAAATCTTTTATCTAAAACATCATTAACTAACCTGGGTATAAATAGATTCTACTTTACCTGGCCAGGTGATTTTAACTATTCACGAATCACTGTCTTTTTCTTTTCCTTTTTTTTTTTTCTTTTCACTGTCACTTTCACAACACGACACAACTGCTGGCACTGGTCAAGTTAGACTGCTGGCACCGGTCAGGCTGGACTGCTGGCACTGGTCAGGTTAGACCGCTGGCGTTGGTCAGGTTGGACTGCCGATGAAAGTGGCGCTGGCCAAGTATGAGGTCGAACCCCGGTTAAGATGGAACAGTGACTATCAACATCGATCTGTTCTCCTTTCTTTCTTCCTGCATTAACGCATTGCACTCTCTCTCTCTCTCTTCTAGTCTGCTCTCAAATGGACATGG
>JAFLJL010013540.1:0-24983 GCA_018398815.1 Conus ventricosus | reverse complement strand
CTCACACAGAGCTGTCTGGGTACAGCAGCACACAGGGCATGTCTGGGTACAGCCTCACAGGGCATGTCTGGGTACAGCAGCACACAGGCCATGTCTGGGTACAGCAGCACACAGGCCAGTCTGAGTACAGCCTCACACAGAGCATGTCTGGGTACAGCCTCACACGGGGCATGTCTGGGTACTAGCCTCACACAGAGCATGTCTGGGTACAGCCTCACACAGAGCATGTCTGGGTTACAGCCTCACACAGGGCATGTCTGGGTACAGCCTCACACAGGGCATGTCTGGGTACAGCCTCACAAGGGCATGTCTGGGTACAGCCTCACACTAGGGCATGTCTGGGTACAGCCTCACACAGGGCATGTCTGGGTACAGCCTCACACAGGGCATGTCTGGGGTACAGCCTCACACGGGGCATGTCTGGGTACAACCTAACACAGGGCATGTCTGGGTACAGCCTCACACAGGGCATGTCTGGGTACAGCAGCACACAGGGCATGTCTGGGTACAGCTCACACAGGGCATGTCTGGGTACAGCCTCACACAGAGCATGTCTGGGTACAGCCTCACACGGGGCATGTCTGGGTACAGCCTCACACAGGGCATGTCTGGGTACAGCCTCACACAGGGCATGTCTGGGTACAGCCTCACACAGAGCATGTCTGGGTACAGCCTCAACCAGAGCATGTCTGGGTACAGCTCACACGGGGCATGTCTGGGTACAGCCTCACACAGGGCATGTCTGGGTACAGCCTCACACAGGGCATGTCTGGGTACAGCCTCACACGGGGCATGTCTGGGTACAGCCTCACACAAGGCCATGTCTGGGTACAGCCTCACACAGAGCATGTCTGGGTACAGCCTCACACAGGGCATGTCTGGGTACAGCCTCACACAGGGCATTCTGGGTACAGCAGCACACAGGGCATGTCTGGGTACAGCCTCACACAGGGCATGTCTGGGTACAGCAGCATACAGGGCATGTCTGGGTACAGCCTCACACAGGGCATGTCTGGTACAGCCTCACACAGAGCATGTCTGGGTACAGCCTCACACAGGGCATGTCTGGGTACAGCCTCACACAGAGCATGTCTGGGTACAGCCTCACACAGAGCATGTCTGGGTACAGCCTCACACAGAGCATGTCTGGGTACAGCCTCACACAGGGCATGTCTGGGTACAGCCTCACACAGGGCATGTCTGGGTACAGCCTCACATAGAGCATGTCTGGGTACAGCCTCACACAGGGCATGTCTGGGTACAGCCTCACACAGGGCATGTCTGGGTACAGCCTCACACAGGGCATGTCTGGGTACAGCCTCACACAGAGCATGTCTGGGTACAGCCTCACACAGGGCATGTCTGGGTACAGCCTCACACAGAGCATGTCTGGGTACAGCAGCACACAGGGCATGTCTGGGTACAGCCTCACACAGGGCATGTCTGGGTACAGCAGCACACAGGGCATGTCTGGGTACAGCAGCACACAGGGCATGTCTGGGTACAGCCTCACAAGGGCATGTCTGGGTACAGCCTCACACAGAGCATGTCTGGGTACAGCAGCACACAGGGCAGTTGGCATGAGCCGTGAGGAATGCTACTGAGAGGAATGAGGATCAGAGGGATGGGGAGATCTGGGAGAGGGGTGGGGGTGGGGTGCAAGGACATGAAAGATAAGCCCCCCCCCCACCCCCCACCCTCCAATTCTTTTTTCTGAAGTGTCCACAGTTTAAGGACAAGACAGACAATTAGAGTAATGCGTTTGAGCCAAAGTCGACCCCAACCTTGAGCTCCTCAAAGATCTCAGCGGTGGCGTAGGGACTAGGACACCAAAGAATACGCAGTTTGGGAAAGTGCATGGTCAGCAGGGCCAGGCGAGACGTGGTCTCATTCAAGTTCACTTCATTGGGCATGGGATACTTGCCCTGCACACAGACACGTTCACTTCATTGGGCATGGGATACTTGCCCTGCACACAGACACGTTCACTTCATTGGGCATGGGATACTTGCCCTGCACACAGACACGTTCACTTCATTGGGCATGGGATACTTGCCCTGCGCACAGACACGTTCACTTCATTGGGCATGGGATACTTGCCCTGCACACAGACATGAAGGAAACCCTCAGTGCCGGTGAAAAAAGTGAAAGGATTTTTCTTACTTAAAGTAGTTTTACGGAAAATTTACCTGTCCAAACAAATACTTTTCCTTATCTATATGAAACATCAGGAATCCCCCCCCCCCCCCCCCCCACCACTACCCAAAAAAATATGAAAATGTGGAGAGCGGGAAGCTCACTCTACTCAACTGACAGGAATACATGAGTGGTTTCCCTTTAGGGACACATAATCAACTCACTTCACTCCAAAACAAAACAGTTTTCTCCCCTTTTCCCCAACTGCAGGGCGGAGGGAGGGAGTTCTATCTGTTTGGACTGGTAAGTCTGTCATAAAACTACTTTGAGGAGAGAAAATCCTCATCTTCATGCTTACCTGTCCAAACAAATGGCGGAATGTCAAAAAAAAATGGTGGGATCTTTCCTGCTGAAAAGGTTAAAGAAAACATAAATGAAACCAATTAGAAGATGAATATTGCAATAAGTACCATGCATCTACGAACAAGGGTGCATATTGACACACACACACACATGATCCCACACACACTGTCGCACAACAACGGACACAACAGCATGGAGCACACACACACACACACACACACACACACACACACACACACAACACACACACACAGTAGCACACACACACACACACACATAGTCCACGCACAAGAGGGTTGTTTTATGAAAGGGGACGAAAGAATTGCTATTGACAGGTGAAGAGGGTTGTTTTATGAAAGGGGACGAAAGAATTGCTATTGACAGGTGAAGAGGGTTGTTTTAATGATGGGAACGAAAGCATTGCTATTGACAGGTGAAGAGGGTTGTTTTATGAAAGGGGAGGAAAGAATTGCTATTGACAGGTGAAGAGGGTTGTTTTATGAAAGGGGAGGAAAGAATTGCTATTGACAGGTGAAGAGGGTTGTTTTATGAAAGGGGAGGAAAGAATTGCTATTGACAGGTGAAGAGGGTTGTTTTATGAGATGCCTTGAAGGAAGACAGAGAGTTTGAACTATGGAAAGATACTGGGAATTTATTTCTAGAATTCGAACCCTGAAAAGAGAAAGAACGATCACATTTTAGTTCAAATTGAGGGATTTTGAACAAAGTGTTGTCGGTAGAAGAACCAACTGCCTAGAAGGAACATAGAGATGAAGGAGTTCAGAAAGGTAGGAAGGAGCTAAGTCAGTCAAAGATTTAAAGCAGAGTAAGGACAGTTTGTAGTCTATTTGTTTTTCAACCTGCAGCCAGTGAAGCTGGGTTGTCTGAGAATCCTACGAGTAGCATTGTTTTGTACTTTCTGGAGACGACTGAGAAGATTGTGGGGACAGCCAGCTAGAAGAGAATTACAGTAATCAAGTCTAGAAAGAATAAAGGCAGAAACAAGGGTTCTGCGGCATCAAGAGAGAGAAGATGTCATACAGAACCAATGCGGCGAAGCTTAAAGTAACAGACATGGCAGACTGTGGAAATATGTTGCTGGAAGGAAAGTGTTAAGTCAAGGGTATGTGCGTGGTCATATTCTTGACCTTGTTGTATATGTTTTAGTCGTGATGATATTGTACTGTCCACTAATGTATGCCATGACCTCACGTCTGATCAATGTGTCTGTGCTCTGTGAACTTAATGTTGAAAAACCTGATCAGCACCGCACCACCAACCTCATCCGCTCCATCCATAAGATTGAAGACTCAAAATTTAAATCTGAATTAGACTGCCTAATAACATCTGATATGTCTCTATCCAATCTGAACTCTTCCCTGAGCAACCTGCTCGACACACAGGCCCCCCTCCATCAGCTTACAGTCCGGGAAGACAGAGCCACGCCTTGGTACAACACAGTCGCCTAACAACTATCCGGGTTAAAATGTAAATGTCGCCAGGCAGAAAGGCGTTGGCGCTCCACTGGTCTCACTGTCCATAAACAGATGTACAACTTTATTAAACAGAATATTGCAGACTTGGTTCAAAAAGCTAAGACTATTTCTTCTGGACTCAGATCTCAGCCAGCAAGAGGTGTAGGGAACTCTACCGCAACATGAACCAAATTCTGGCCAAAACGAATACTGCTGTATTTTCCAGCAACGTAGATCCCTCAAAACTACCTGATATCTTTTTGAATTTCTTCAGAGACAAAATAGTCACTATCCGTAAGGCATTTCTCATTGTACTAAACTGGTTTAGATTGTATCTGTCAAACAAACAGCAGTTCGTCCTTATTAACGAGAAACGGTCTTCTAAACTGTCATCAAACTTTGGTGTTCCCCAGGGATCTGTGCTGGGTCCAGTCCTTTTCATAATGTACACAACGCCCCTGACTGAGATCATTAACAGCCATTCTGTTCATCATGAAATGTTCACCGATGACACTCAACTTGAACATTCTGACACATTAGACAACTATGACAATCTTGTCAAAAATTTTCAAGGCTGTGTCTCTGATATCAAACTTTGGATGTCTACTAATAAACTGAAATTAAATGATAAAACAGAAGCTATCCAGTTTACAAAACACTCACAAGCTCAAGACCCCCGTCTTCATCTGTTAATAGTCCTAGGCTCCACTGACATCTTATTTATGCCATTTGTTCGTGACCTTGGCTTCTATCTCAACTTTGGTCTCACCCTGAAACACCACATAGCCAAAATCTGCCAAGCATCCTTTCTCGAACTCCATCGCATCAGCTCTATCAGACCTTTCCTTACAGAAGAGGCCACGAAGACATTGGCATCTTCCTGCATTCTGTCAAGACTAGATCATTGTAACACTCTTCTCCTTGGTGTACCCGCAGTCTTACGCCAGCCACTACAACATGTTCAAAATTCAGCCACTCGCCTTATCTTCAAGGTGCCAAAACAGCACCATACTTCGGATCTCTTGCACACTGGCTCAAAATCGAGCACGGAATTCAGTATAAGTCCGCTTGTCTATGTTATAAGGTTATCACAAGTGGAGCACCTACCTATCTCTCTGATCGCTTCGAAATAGACATCCCTACAAGTCCCCTCCGTTCTTCCTCTGATGACCGAATTTGTCGAATTACCTCATATAACCAAGAGCAGCACAGTTCTAGAGCATTCTCATTTTCTGTGGCAATACTCTGGAATTCACTACCTTTCCATCTATGTCATACCCCTTCCTTCCCGACTTTCAAGTCTGCACTAAAACGTATTTGTTCAAATGCCAGTTGCAGGATACCACCTGAAATATTATTAAATTACCACACGTCACTTGCACACTTTGCTCGTACACAAATGCGCTGTTCACTGTGTCATATAGTGCGTTTATGTATGCAACATTATGTTCCAGTGTGTGCGTCTGTGTGTGTGTGCGTGTGTGTGTGTGTGTGTGTGTGTGTGTGTGTGTGTGTGTGTGTGTGTGTGTGTGTGTGTGTGCACACGTGTGTGCGTGTGTGTATGTGTGTGTGTGTGTGCGTGTGTGTGTGTGTATGTGTGTGTGCGCACGCGAATGTGCTGTGTGCGTGCGTGTTTGCGTGTGTGTGTATGTTTATGACTCGTGAATGCAGAATTGTGTGTGTGCGTGTGTGTGTGTGTGTGTGTGTGTGTGTGTGTGTGTGTGTGTGTGTGTGTTCAACTTACATTTTTTAGATGTTGAATTATTAAAACTTGTAAAGCGCCCTGTACCCTACGTTGTTAGGGTGGGCACTATAGAAATTGTCCTCATTATTATTCTTATTAAGGGTAACACCTAAATTCTGTGCAGATGACGATGTCTGAATAGGGCAATTTTCCAATTTGATAGAGTTTGGGATACAGTCGGATGGAAGAAGTCTTTTGGGTGCAAAGAAGATCATTTCAGTTTTTTCACTGTAGAGCTGAAGTTTGTTAACTGTCATCCAAGATTTTATGTCCATGATACACGACTGTGTGCGGTGGATTGCAGAAGGCAGCTGAGAGATATAGCTGGATATGTACATTTGATTGTCGTCTGAAAAGCAGTGGTGAGACAGGCTATGATGAGCAACAATGTCGGAGATAGGATGGGTGTACAGTACGAAAAGGAGGGGCCCCAAGACGGATCCCTGGGGAACTCTGTACAGGAGAATAGCTGGCTGAAAGAAGAAACCATTTACAGAGACAAACTGAATTTGATCAGGTAGATAAGACTAAAAGCATGACAGTGCTTTATCAGAAATACCAAAAGTTTCGTGCAGACGAGACAAAAGAAGTGAATGATCAATGGTGTCAAAAGCAGCAGATACGTCAAGAAGAGAGAGCTGAGATACTTGATTATCATCAAGGGCTAATAAGAGATCATTCACAATTTTCAGGAGAGCAGTTTCTGTACTGTGGCCAAAGCGGTAAGCAGACTGTAAAGGGTTGAGGAGGTTGTTGCAGTGCACGTGATTGTGAGGTTGAAGAAAATCAATCTTTCAATGAGTTTAGAAAGAAATGATAAACTGGAAACAGGCCTGTAGTTTACAAGATTATCAGCATCAAGGGAGGGTTTCTTAAGTAAGGGTCTAACAACTGTAGTTTTGAATACAGAGGGAAAATAGACTGGGCTTACCGATGCATTTACAATTGTAGTAATATTGGGCACCAAATCATCAATGACAAGAGACAACAGAGAAGATGGTAGTGGATCTAAAACACATGTCTTGATGGGAGTTTTCACGATCACTTGTTTAACATCAGAATCAGATACAGTTCAAAGGCAGACATCAGAGAGCCACAGAATGAATCATGGTGAACGTCAGGCACTGGCACAGCTTGGGAGTCAAGGTTGGAATCAATAGTTCTTATTTTCTCAACAAAAAAGTCACAGAATTTCTCTGGTAACTGATGAAGGGAGTGGAGAGGATTTGGTTCTGCCCATTATGGTTTCTGTCACTTTGAACAGTTGCTTGGATGTAGTGTATGCAAGGATTTGTGCACTGTAGAATGTAAAATGTGGTCTTCGCTTGCTGTACAATTGTGCTGACGATTTTGTTTGCAAGTTGTAATATTTGTCTGTGGACAAATCAAACCAGTCCTTAGCCACTGTCTCTCTGCTCTCCTTCATGTTTGGAATCACGTGCTCAGGGGCCCACTGCGGGAAACCCAAAGGGGAGAGGGGACGAGTAGACACCTGGCGTCGAGTCGATGGGGCGTGGCGATCAAGATGTCGAGGAGAAGCTTGTTGACCCGTCTCAGCTGCAGGAGAGGTCACGGACTGAAGACTGGACACCAAGTCGCTCTGAAGGCTTCCAGGTCGATGGCAGCCTGTTGAAAGACCTCAAAAACACTGAGGAAGGAACGAGGAAGGGGGTATCCCAGCTTGGCCGGGATGGAACAAGGTCGAAGTTTAGGGGCAAGCTGGTGGAGAAAGAACTCTGCAATGTCATCAGCAAGGTGGACAATCCAATGAAGGATGTGGCCAGATTTGTAGACTGAAGAGGTTACAGATGTTGGAGACCAAAACTCTCAAAAAGATCCATTAGTCGAGAGGCGTAGGAAATGGGAAGAGTTGTCCCAGTGGAAGTTGAAATCACCAAGGGGTAGGAATGGCCTTTGAAGGGAAAATATATTTTAAATATATATATATTTTATATATAAAAATATATATATAAAATATATATATACCAGTTTAAGATAGGATTTTAAAATGAAGAGGTAAAAACCTACAAGCTTGTTTCAAGCTAAAGCGCTCTCCTCAGGTATAAAATACAAATTTGGGCACGCCACCGTGTATATACCGTGGTGTGTGGGCGTGTGAGTTCTGTGCGTGTAGCACGTGGCCTGCCGGTTTTTCTTTTTTGGGGCGCGTTCAGGGGGACGTCCACGGAATGGTGCATTGACAAAGATTTCCATTTATGCCTGCAATTGTTTATCATTTCTACTTTAGAGTTCAGGGACCGGATGCTAGGTGGGGTTTACATAATATCACCACTTTTTTGTAGTACATAAGTTGCATTTTTTAGAAATGTTGTTGTATAGTGTTGCTCTTTTTATAATTTTCCATGATATATTGTAATCTATTTTCTTATTTTTCAGCTTCCAAATATATTTACTTAATTCTGTTTTGGTTTTTATATTTTTCATTTTGAAAGACGTTTTTTGTTTGCATATCTGGTTTTAAAGTGGTTAGCCGTGATTTCCCATGTAGTTTCTTTATCACTGTCTGTTGTTACCGTAGCTTGGTACACAATATTGTTGTAGAGACAATTATTATTCAAAGGGCACTGGTCCTTTTAGTGCAATTACAAGATATCCTTTTATTTACCCTCTTTTGCTCTGATTTTATATATATATAATATATATATATATATATATAAAATAAATAAAATATATATATATATATGTTAAAATAAGATTTTAAAAATGATCAATCTACAAATTTGTTTCGAGCGTGTTGCGCTGTCATCAGGGTTTTTTGGTTTGCCACCGCCGATGTTATATAGCGTGTGGGCTCAACGTTTGCGGTTGTTTGCACGTGCGGGTTGGCTGAAAGTGTTTTTGGGGGGCTTTCAGGTTTTTTTTAGATGTTTTTTCACTAAAAACGTTTTCCCATTTTATGCCTGCAGTTGTTTACTTTTTCCCGGTTTTGGGGTTTTAAATTTGGCAAGGGTGAATTTTTGCATATTTTAATTTTTTTTTCGGGAAAAACATAGATTGCACCTTTTTGAACATTGTTTGTTTGGTGATGCTTTTTTTAAAGGAATTTTTCCCAGGATATTTTTGGTTGCTTGTTTTTGCGTTTTTAAGAAAGCAAGCTTTTTTTAAAAAATTTAAATTTTTCTTGCAGTCTTTGGGCCAACACCAACCCTCTGGGTAAGTTGCGGGGAACGGTGCTGGGAAATTTAACCCTTGGAATTTATTATTTTTGTTGTTTTTTTAGTCCCTTGGGGTTTTCTTTTCCAGAACGGGCCCCCCGCACTTGTGTCTTTGGGGATATTTTTTTATTTTTTCTACTTTTCAAAAAGAAAATGTAGCGGGGTTTTTGTTTCTTTCAGGGTTTTTTTTTGTTTTCGTAATGGCCCCTTTTGGGTTTGGGGTTTTTTGGGAAAATTTCAACAAACAAAACTACGGTATTGCACACCACCCCTTTTCGGGGATTGCTTTTCTTTTTAAAAAAATAAAAAGGGCAGAGGGGGGTAAAATTTACCACTTTTCCGGGGTTTCACTGGGGGAGAAAAAACCCAAAGTTTCGAAAAAACGGTATATGCCCAGGAGTTTATGTTAGGGGTGTTTCCCCCCCTATTGGGGATGTCCCCCCCTTGGGAAAAATTATAAGCTTGTTTAAAAGGCTCATTTTGAGAACATTTATTTTTTTTTTCCCCTTTCACCCACTCAAGCCCCATACTTTTTTATTTTAGAAGAATCATCAAACCATTTGCAGATATGAATGGTATTTTCCCCCTATTTCCTTCAATCTAAGACATAAGAGCAACTTTTTTTAAAATTTCCCAATTTTTTTTTCTTGCAGTCTTTGAAACACCAAGCTGCTCTGAAATTTTTGCGGGAAAACCGGTGCTGGGCCTTATCCTTGGGAATTTTATTAGTTTGTTGTATATATATTTTATATTTTCTAAAATGAATGCAAAAATTTCAACAAGCTTGTTTGGGCCCCTCGGGCCTCTTGCTCTCTTCAGGTTTTCCCTTTTTGGGGGGCACCTGTCTTCTTTTATGCGTGCGGGACCTGTTTTCCCGGTTTCTTGAATGTGTAAATTTAATCTCTTTTTCCCTTTCCCACAGTGGTTGTGGTTTTTTTTGGGGGTCTTTTTCAGGGGGGAGTGTGCTAACAAAGTTTTTCCCATTTGTGCCTGCAATTGTTTACTATTTCTACTTTGTATTCAGAGTTGCTAGGTGTGGTTTACATAATATTAACCATTTTTCTGTGGAGCATAAATTGCATTTTTTAGAAATATTGTTGTATGGTGTTGCTCTTTTTATGATTTTCCATGATATGCTGTAGTCTATTTTTTTATCTTTGAGTCTCCAAATGTAATTACTTATATCTGTTTGGTTTTTGTACTTTTCTTTTTTGAATGACTGTTTATGGTTTGCGTATCTGGTTTTGAAAGGGTTTTCAGTGATCCCTATATATGTTTCTTTTTCATTTTCTGATGTTACCGTAGCTTGGTATACAATATTGCTGTGAAGGCATTTGTTGCTTAGGGGGCACTGTTCTTTTTTAGTGGAGTTGCAAGATGTCCTTTCGGCACCCTTCTCTGTTGTGTTGCTTTTCATTTTGTTAGATGAGTCAATTATGTTTTTAAGGTTGGGCATACATGAGTATGATAGTTTGATGGTGTTTTTGTTGAATATTTTGAACAGTTTGTGTTCTTTTGGAAATGATGTTGCCAAGATTTTGAAGAATTCTTTTCCTACGTTTGTTTTTACTTGTCCATCGTATGGGGGGTTGTACCATATGATCTTCCTTTTCCTGTTTTTCTTATTTCTGTTTGTGTTATTGTCTGGGCTGTATTGCAGTTTGTAATTATAACCACTTTTTTGTAGTGCCTCTTGGTATTCTGTTGCTGCATTATCGAATACCTTTTCATTGCATGACAGGTTGGATAGTCTCTTGTTTATACCATTGGGTATTGTTTTTAGTACAGATGGTGGGTGGTTGCTTTTGATATTTACGTAGACTGGTATGTCGATGGGTTTTTTGTATGGTTTGTACACATGGTCATTGAGGTCTAATGTTATGTCTAGGTAATTCACTATTTTTTGGTTTGCTTCTATTGTGATTTTTAACTTGTAGAGAACTAATAAATATTCATTCTGGCTCACCCGGTCTCAACAAGTTTCGACCGGGCGACTCCAGAATGAATATTTATTAGTTTCTCTAACAAGTAAGACTTCAATAACCAAATAATAACGACCCTACAAACAAACATACTGTGTAGGGTTATCCGTTTTCAATACTAATTTACTAAACTTTTCAGATTTCAATTTTTGCTTAATCCTGTGTTTTTCTTGATCATTTTCAATAACATCATTTTCGCGCAAACATTCTTCAAATGAGTCTCTGTCTTTCATGTGAAATAACACTACAGTCTTTAACTGTTCTCTAAAGTCTTTTAAAACTGAGTTATATTTTTTACATAAAATCCACACACTTATCGTAGCATGTCTTCCGCTGAAGGCCAGTTTTGACAAAGTGTTTCTCTTTTAACTAGTCTCTTTCTGCCGAACAGTCATCTATAATAAATAGTGTCTGCGTTCCTTCAAACAGTTTATAAAACTGTTCTAAACACTCACTTAGTTTATTGCTAGGATTAACTAAATATATTTCATCATCTGTCCATATAAACCTTCTAACATGATATGCTTTGTTCCATTTAAGTGTTGGACAGAAAATCACAATATGATCAAAATTACAGCGATAAACTGTTTGTAATAGGTCTAGGACAATATTGTTTTTCCACAACCAGTCTGCCCACAAATCAATGAACAATGAGGGGTTTTTGTCATAAAGTTTAACTGCTCCATAGTTTTATACTAGAATTTAATCTAATCCAGTTATTGTTTTTATCATGCTCTCTGTCAAAACTTGTTCAGTATAATAAAATCCTATAAGGTCTAAATGTGTAAGATTAATCCAATTCAGTGCTGTAAGATTGTTTATATTTAGACTAATATTGATTTTTTTGCTTGTTGTTATGACCTTAATATCCTCACCATTGTGAAGAATGACGACAGTAACTTTAAGTTTTTCAACGTCTAAGTTTTGCCACTAATTAGAATTCCTTTAAAAGGACGTCACTGACGCCCACAGCCCCATTCCTCGCCTCATCTTTTAAGACAGAAATTTCAAATATCATTGTGAACGTGTCTCCTAATTTCATTTGCGGAATGAACGTAATTTTGTAGAAGCTTCCTTTAAAACCGTTTCTCTTCTGTGGAGGATGTACTGTTTTTTCCCATACGGTGTTTATTTCAATCTCTTTTCGACTATTGTCCTCTGGCATAAGACTTACATGTAAAGGACCTGAGTTGAATGCTTTTCTGAAATTTTTTTGATGGTTAAAAAATGTAAATGGGCTTATGAATTCAATTTTATGTCCCATTCTAAATAATGGATCCAAGTGCCATTTAAGGTCAGGTTTTCGAACTCTTTTATATTCATACTGGCCAACATTATTTGCTTCGAGATTGCGCTGGTTGTTCTAAGTTTAAGGAAAAAACTTTTTGCTGTCGCCAACCTCTTTGCGTTTATAATTCGCCATCTTTAGTGTACTCAAAACCATTACAAAGCGCCTATGTCAACCGGTTTGTGTGTATTAAAGTTCCCGCAAACGATCTGCAAGGTCTTTTAATTTCTAAAGTATACACCTTTACAAGGCGCGAATGTAAACTCCGGAAGCTTCTGGCCCAACGCGTCATTTATTTTAGTACAACTTATTATTTTCTTACCTAAAACAATGGTGCAGTAACACATTTCATTCACACGCTATTCCTTTTTTATCTGCGATTTTTTTCTATTAATGATCCGCCCCTCCCACAAAAACTAATCGTTTAAACTGTACATTAGGGAAATTGTAATAATTTCATAATCGCAATAATGCAGCTTTTCCTGATGAATAGCTCTTAAAAAAGGTGAGGGCCCTTCCATCATATAATTTTCCATCAGAGCTCAGCTCATCCAAAGAATACTATACAGAGTATGAATGTAATGCAAGATCGAGCGGAATTTTCCCCCTCCATAAGTAGTTTCTCTGGTGTAACTCTAAATCTATGATTGTCCAGCTGCAAAGCCTAACATGTTTTGCTAGCTCTTTATCAAAATAGTAACCTGCTTCTTCTTCAGGCTTGAGATGTTAAACATTGCGTTTTTAGATTTTGCATTGGTAAGTTTGAGAGTAAATGTCAAAGTTACTCATTGCTCTTCTTTTTAGGTAGTATGGAGAGCACTAACCCTTAAATAACCATCAGTATTTTTAACTGGCAAACTTTGTCCCCTGGTTAGTCAACTTTTAGAATCTTATATTCTTCTTGTTTTCGCTTAATATAAACCATACTACGTTGTAAAATATTTCATGACGCGAAAGCGCGACCGTTTGTTCCGCAATGTATATTAATAGCATGTTCTAAAAAGCGAAGGACGGTCCTTGTGTTGTTAATTACAAACATTATTTAAAAAACAGCAATAAAAATGAGTGCTTTAAATATACTAAAAGAACAATATTCTGCTGGGGCCGCCCTACAATCTTAAAATATAACAACTGATCCTCTATTTCATTTATCTGTGCCCCCCTACTGACACTTTTTCATAAAAAGGGCGTACTTACTCCCATATAGCAGATATCTAACCCCCCCTATACAAAAGACTACATCCCAAAATTTGGTTTAGTCATCCGATGCAGTTTTATCAGAGAACCCGTTAAACTTTGGCTGTGTTTTTGCATCAACTGGTGTGGAGATGTAGTGTCGATGCTGAACCCTTAAATCATCCTAATCCTTTGGTGAGGTCAGTGTACAGATTTTCATTTCTATTACATACAAAACCTGCAGACGTATTTTGACTGAACAGCAGCAAACCATTTACCGAATGACCAAACCGTTTAATCCCTTCAGCAACAGAATAACATGAAGGCTTTTGAAAGGATCTTTAAACGAATTCAATATATAATGATTAAGGTACAGACTTTTTAGACAAAAGTCCAGATCTTAATCATGGCTTAGGCAACCCCTTATTTGTTGGGGCGTGCACAGAAAGTATAACTATGACTGGAATCCTCCTTACCACATCTTTCTCTTCAGCACAGGTTTCACCTCGGGTCCATAGCGCAAGAACATAAAACAGCATGACAATATTTATCTTAGCCACTCTAAGGGCCTAACTTGAGCGGGAAATACAACGAATAAACGACTCTATTTTCGTACTTACGTTGGTGTTTGCTAGGTTTCGCAAGCACAAACGAGATCGAGCATAACGATTCATCTAACTGTGCTTAATGCACAAAACAATACTTAGACAAAATTAGAGACGCCATTAATTTCTACAGTTGAAGTTAACTTCAGTATTCAAAGTACCAAGATTTTTTAACAATACGCAAGATCAAAAGTAGACTTTGCTGTTGGCACTGTTTATATAATGCTGCCCTTCTGACCTCAACTCCAGGTAGAACAATAAATAAACTACAACAATGAAATCATTAAGGCAGGCAAAGAACAGAAGGTCGAAAAACACAATAAATTCTGAGCCTGTAATATTCCAAGCATAAACAACCAAGATGACCCCCCAAGAATAAGTCATGCCAATCCCCGAGGTCCAAAGCCCACAGGCCGCTGATATAAAAAAAAATAATGACCAAGAAATTATGAAAAGACAGCGCAAGTTGTTGGATTAACTGGCCTAGGATTACTTGTCTTTATCTTACTAAATATTAACCCGAACTATTAATAAACTAATGCCCATACGTGCTCAGCCATAAAAGCAACTACTATGCCTGCAGTAGAACTAAAGCCAGCAAACGAAACTCCTAATATACCAGGGTAAAGAGTCTAAGCATTACCAGCCTAATTTTTTTAATAAATATCCGCAAGATGATCAAGCTGTTTTTTTCACCCATGATATTATCAGGTAGGAGGAGATGGCGATGGAGCACTGAACTTTTGCCCTCCACCACCGCCTGTAATAGCCATCAACCAGTGTACCAATTGCAAAATCCTAAGGCCGTTATAACGCTGCTAATGTGACTCCCTTGCTCTCTAAACAACGTTCGAATTCCGTTCTTGCTAGTGTATTGTGTCGTTCATATAAAATTATTTTGGATAGTTTTTCTCTTATGCTGGCCGCTTGAGATCGTAATTGTTCTATGGTAAGTAGAACCAACTCTTTTAGTATTGCGGACTTGTATTTTAAGTTCTTTTATTCTTGGTTATTTCTTTTTTAAAAACAGCATCCCCTAAGTTGGCGTCATCAGCCTCAACGAGTTTATTCTTCTTCTTTATTAATATGCTCATTTTAGTTCATATCCCACATTTGCTGACTTGTTTTATAATTCGACTCTGATGTTTCTTAAAGCAGATTAGGAAACTCACTATATCTTGCATGGGCAGCGGGGAATCAATCAATTGTTTTATTGGTACTGTTTCATCTGAAAACCTGGATTTCTGCATCTATTATTTGTCTGCTAGTTTGACTTAACCTTTAAGTACAGTGTTTTTGTATTTGCTATCTGTTGGGAGTTCTTGTAGTGTGGTTTTGAAGTTTAGCAACTGCCTCCTCCCTTAATTTTGGTTTAAGCAATGCCAAGGCGATTATGTACGCTCATAGGGGAGTCATTTGTCTAAATTGTACCTAATTGCTAAAAAACTTTGGAGGGGTCTCAGTTATTATCTGTAAGCTCTAACAGTATACCTGGGTCGTTTTTTACATACAAATAGCCATCATCATCTCGGTCAAAATCCATTAGGTCAGAACAACGGAGTGTTCATGTCTAAATTTTGGTAACAATTGACTAACATGGCTACTGTTAAATCCGCCGCCATGAAGGCGTTGATGCGATCTGTGTTAAAGGAGTCACTTTCACACATGTTGTCTTCAGGATCAAAATCTACTTTTATCTTCATCTTTCAATGCCTGCCATGTTTTAAATAATTAACTTTTAATTTTGCCTTCATAAAAATGTCACAAGTATATGGTTCATTGTTTCTTTGACCCAGAAGAAGCCTGAAAAAGCCCCTTGGCGTGAAGGGAAATAAACAGAATATAATTGTTCCACAATAATCCGCTACTATTGATGCAGATCAAATTCTTACTGTCAGATTCCCCAAGCCCTAGAAGCAGATGACGTGATTGTGCCAGGCTCTACGTCGAGGCATACTTTTCAAAATAAGAACTCGAATCAACAGAACAACCAGGACAGTTGGCACATTAGGGGCGGGCAATTAGTTAAGAAAATTTCTATAAAACTTGAGGGGAAAGAAATATTTTCTTTAAAACAATGCAGACATATTTTTATCCTATTCTGATCTATGGCTAATCCGAGAATGCAAGGGCCGATCTTGCGTTTCAAGGAAGAGATAATAATGAAGCACTAAAACACAGAATAGGCGCCTCAGATGCTGAAAGCGGCAAAAAGTATGCAGCTGTAATTTATGCGTACTGGAAATCGCTTTCCTACCCTTGGATTTTGAGTTGTTAAGTGCGCATGTGCGCCATACATCAAGGAGCATTAAAAGACCAGATTGTCATCTGAACTAACTTTTAAATGAAATACAAACGTGTTAATCAGATCAACAACAGACAACCGAAGTCAAAGTACAGCATTTTCTGACATCGCGTTTGAGTTTGAAGAAACGGGTTGTAGGAACTCTAATTTAGCAAGTGGTTTGATTGAGCACCGATATAAGTTAATGACAAATATATTCCGAAAGAGTGGATCACACCATTCTAACAACCTAAAAGGTCAGGGCAGACACAAGATGAATTCAGTTCTTAATGTCCCCACAAAAATCAATTTAAAGGCAATTATATTGTCTGTGCGAAGATGAAGAACCATTTAAAAGGACAAAACGAAAAGCTTCTTAATCCAACAATAACGAAAGTTGCAATGTACCATTGATGGTAGTCCCTAACCAACTCTACGCTAGCGGCTTAGACCTTATCAGCATTTTGACGAAAACAAAAGGGAAAAAAAATTGTTTCGGGAGGTGGGAGGCATAGCAAGTCCAACACATACCTTGGTCTAAGATCTTCCATCTCACAGTGTAAGACTTGGATGATTAATTAACAACAAAATACTGTTTTATGGATTGACCCACGGTCAACAGAGCTAATGGATTTTGCGATGGAAGTGGGAGAAAGGTTCCAGAAGTAATCAACATTCAAATTGACAAAGAAAATAGATGACGATAAACCGCTTAATGTACATTTGTTTTTACTATGATTTTCAGCTGAAATATTAAAGATAACAAGTTTCCAAACTATACAGATGGCAAATTCATTTTTTCCATTTTTAAAAAAAAAAGCATGTCTTGTTCTGAATTATCCCAAAAGTACCAAACGAAGAGATAGAAGGCAACATTGACCCCAGGGGCCGTCTCTGCTGCTGAAGTAAAAACCTTCAGATTTAACCAACATTACACAAAAAGCAACAAAAACTAGAGCAGGACCCTTATCACAATAACAGCAATACCAAAATGAATGGATTCTTGCAGCCTTTTAAATGCTGTTACATAAATGTTAATACTGGAGCATCGACTTTTAGGCTCTAATCAGCAGGAACAAGTGTAGGCCTCTAGCAACAGGCGCAGGTGCAACCGTTTCTAGCTTTACGCTCTAAGGACGGGTTTGTCTTTATCTCTTGGCCTGTGTTTTTTTCATGTAGCTAAGTGCAGCTGCAAGAAAAAATAAACACGAACTCCAAAAGCACCCAGCCATGGTTCAACTAATACAGCTAAACTTAGTTCGTATTCAAACTGAACAATAAATAAAGCAGCTAGCTGACACTCAAACATCACGGATGAAGACTTTAAAAAAATCGTTTACAGCCGATTTTGATGACCTACAAAAGACAAAAGTTTGATCTTCAAAGAAAGGCGGAGGGCAAGTTTTTCTCAACAGCCAGACCCTGAGCAGATAAAAAAGGAATAGCTTCTAAAAATACACGAAACCTTAAAACTCTGTCTAAACAGCTCAACACGTAACAAACGCCAAAGGGGTTTATACTTTAGTTTATGATTCAAACAACAAAAAGACCATCGAGACAATGATTCTGATTAAGTATTTTTTTTTTATTTAAATAAATATTTATGAGTTAGAAAAGAAACTAGCATGGAGAAGATATATGAAAGGACGCTGACGAATTGTTTTGAAGGAAGCTCGAGGAGAGTGTTTATCAAAAGCTTTAAATGATATTGATTTAGAAGTCATTATCCTGGCAAACGGTACCAGGTAGTGTTATGCTCATCTATTTCCTCCAAGTTCCGGGTAAACTACAATTAGACCCACCATTAAAGTAATGTTAGCTGTTTTAATCGACTATGTAACAATAAATAAGAAAATCTAAAATCTGGTCCTCACTAAACACCAGCTATTCTTTCTCATAATGGACTAACAAACCTGGTTTGGGCAAGACCAACTGCTTACACCGTTTTGATGTGGACCGCTGAAAGAAGCCAAAATGAGAGGCTCTGGTTGGTCAGAGGGCAAGTCTTAGAGATCAGATTAAAACTGCTAAGTATGCGCCGATTGTTAGGCCAAGTCCTTACATTCCGCTGCACGCCAGCATTAGTTTGCAAAAAAGCAGTTCTAAACATAAAAATTCAGACAAACAAATGTATTTTATGTGGTGTGTTCTCGCAAGGCTGCATTAACGTCCGCAAAAACGCGAGAGAGTGTCTAACTATCACCCATTTACATCATTGATCTTAACTTTAAGAGCGGAATATCCTTTCCTGTTAGCGTGTGATCTATTGAATCAGTTGAAGAACAAAACAAACCAATAACTGTTAATGTCTACACATGGGATGAGGAAACAAATCTACAACCGATTAAAGTGTCCAAGAACAGCCCAACAATAGGTGATCCGACAAAAGCCATGTTGACTGTACTACTGATGTTTTCACCAGCGGGGCTACCACATACACATTGATACGCACAATGAGTAGACTAATGAACATACTTCAAAAGATCATGGCAAACAAGAATTCTGCAGAAAATGTTTAACAAGAATTCCATCCGATAAAGCTGCGCTTGAACATAGAAACATTGTATCGGCCCAGTTGACTGTAATACAGAACTAATTACGCCCCCAGAAGGCAGTAAAGTTAGTTTAAGAACTGGAAACGGCTGCAAACTAGTCCATACGTAGTTTACGCAGACTTTGAGTCGCTTATGTTTCTTATGAGGGACCAACCCACAGAAACGCCCAAAAACAGACTTTGTGAGTAATCACCAGATTTGTTCATTTGCTTTCATCGTTGTCAGGTCGGATGGCGCTCATTCAACGCCAGAATTATACAGAGGCCCAAATGCGGCCAGAAGATTTTTACAGCGCATGCAGAAATTTAAACGTAATGACTGTTCTAATAATCTGAATTTATCTGAAATCATGATGACGCCTGAAGACCAACAACAGTATGACTCAGCCACTCACTGTTGGATTTGCGGTTTAGGCCTCTCATCAGACGTAGCGAATCCGACAGGTGGCCTTGGCGGCCAGCGGGTAAGAGACCATGATCACATTAGCGGAAAGTTCAGAGGAGCTGCACACAGTAAATGCAATCTTCAACTAAAGTTTGAACCAAAGACATGGAAGCTGCCCATCTTCTTTCATAACTTGCGAGGTTACGACTCTCACCTTATAATGCAAGCAGTAACCAGCGCCTTCAGGGTAGCATGCATTGCACAGTCATCAGAAAAGTACATGTGTTTCACTTTAAATAACATGTCTTTTTATGACTCTATGCAACACCTGATGGGATCATTAGAGTCACTGGCTATGTCCTTAAAGTCCTGCCCAATAACGGAAGAATATTTTGACCCAACACTTGTTAGAAAGGGCGTTTACCCTTACGAGTACATGAACAGTTGGGAAAGGTTTAACGAAGATTCACTTCCGCCTAAAGGCGCGTTCTTTTCTAGTCTCAGAGGAAAGGACATCAGTGATTCTGATTACCAACATGCTCAAGATGCGTGGCAGAAGTTAGATTGTAAAACGATGGGAGACTACCATGATGCATACTTGATGGCCGATACATGTTTGTTGGCGGACGTCTTTGAAAATTATAGAAAGACCTGCCTGAAACATTATAGCCTGGATCCTGCGCATTACATTTCTGCGCCCGGAATGAGCTGGGATGCTTTCTTAAAGTTTACTGGAGTACAGATTGATTTATTGTCAGATTTACCAATGATTCAGATGATTGAAAACGGATTGCGTGGAGGAATTAGTATGGCGTCGCATCATTACTGTAAAGCAAACAACAAATACTTGGACGACTATGATCCGAGTAAAAGGTCTAACTATCTCATGTATTTAGATGCAAACAATCTGTATGGATGGCAATGGCGCAATCGCTTCCGTTACGCAACTTTAAAATGCACACAAGCGTCGATCCGAAAAACATTCAAAAGGCATTAAAGTGGTTGGGCAGTTTGACGCCGGGTCAACAGCGCGGATACATTCTAGAAGTTGACTTAGAATATCCTCATGAACTCCATGACCTACATAATGACTATCCATTAGCTGCAGAAAGCCTAAAGATGGCAAAAACAGAACCACCTAAACTTGTGCCTAATCTTCGGGCAAAAAAATTATGTCTGTCATTACAGACTTCTACAATTTTATTTAAGACATGGGTTGAAGTTGACAGCTGTTCATCGTATAATTGCTTTTGATCAAGAACAGTTCATGAAACCATACATCATGAAGAACACTGATCTCAGAACTAAATCCACAGATGCTTCAGAAAAAGACTTTTTCAAGCTGATGAACAACAGCTGTTTTGGAAAGACTATGGAGAATCCGCACAAGCGTAAAGATGTCAGATTAGTTACCAAAGAGAACGAAGCAATTAAGCTGACTTCAAAACCAAATTATCAGGACTTCAGAAGATTTCATGATCAGCTTTTTGGCATAATGATGAAAAAAAAAGAAAGTCAAATTGGACAAACCTGTATTTATTGGGTTTACCGTTTTAGAATTATCAAAGCTTTTGATGTTAGAATTTCTTTATGACTACTTTAAACCCTTGTATCCCGAGTCTAGAGTACTTTACACAGATACTGATAGTTTGTTATAGATATCCCTACTGAAGATATCTATAAAGACATGGAATTAGAAGTAGCTAAAGGGCATGCGGGATGGTACGACACATCCGATTACCCTAAAGATTCGCCTTTGCATTCAATTACTAACAAGAAGGTTTTAGGAAAGATGAAGGATGAATTATCTGGAAAGGTGATTAAGGAGTATATTGGTTTAAGGTCAAAAATGTACAGTATTTCGAGCCAGAGAAAACCATTAAGAAAGCAAAAGGAATATCTCGCAGTGTTGTGCAGTCAAACATATCACATGACAACTACAAAGAGGCATTGTTTGACAATAAGACTTTTCATCATAACAACGTAAAACTACGATCTAATCTACATGAGATCAACACAACGTTGTAACAAAGAAGTCATTAGATAGAACAAACACAAAACGTGTGTTTGTTAATCCAGAGTTTTCATATGCAATCGGACATTGTAGAACTGTAAATTAATTAAGCAACTGGAACTGTGTCTGGTGGGATTATCTGCAGTTCTTCTTTCACAAAAGATCTTTGAGGAGCCGGTTGTTTCGTTGTGTCAGTTTCTCGTAAATAATACACGGGCGGATTCATTTTTACAATTCTTTTATTTCATATGGGTCAACACTCCAAACTGGATCTGTTGCCCTGATGCGAGTGTCCCCTTCCGCTTCCCCCGGTAAATAAAGGTACCTTACTTTCAAACCAAACGGTAATAGTTTGCTGGGTGTACTGGAGTCTCCTTCAACAGCATTTATTGTTTGTTTTTTGATTGCTTGTACTGGTTTTAGCCCTTTAAATTCTTCATTATTCATTGCGCGCAAAACTGAGGGCAGTCTTCAACCCATTCTGTGTTGCGAGAATTGTCAATAAGCTCTCTGTGATACTGGTAGGAAAAAAGTCTTTCGGCTAACTGTTTGTTAAAGTTTTCAACTAAAGCCTGCGATCTGTGAACTCCCGGAATGCCTCTTTTAATAGTAACTCTATGTTTTAACAATAATTGATTCACTTGGCCTTTAAATTCTTTTCCATCATCGACTTGAATCATGCGAGGATAAGTTAGCGGGCCTCGTTGGTATATCAGTTGTATAGCAACAGCAACAGCAGAAGCACTCTTTTGTGTTAATGGTTCCGCATCTTTGTATCTTGAAGCTATGTCAATGACTGTGAGTGCGTACTTAAATCTTTTTCGTCTAATCGTATCATGGGGTAAATATAGAAGATCCATTTGATGGGTGTCGTTCGGTATTGTATTCACAAAGTGTGGTCTCTGTATTCGTCTAGGTGCAGGTAAATAAATTTGCCAAATCGCTTGTTTAGATAACCATTCCTTCGCTGTTTGTTCGCTAACTCCCGCTGCTTGGCTTAGCTTTTTTATTGCCGTTATTCCCTTCCAATATCCTTTGGGTGAATAATAGATTTTGTTCATTTTTTATTCAGCCAATATTATGCGCAACAAAATACACAACAGTCATACCAACAGCAATAAACGCGATTTCTTGCATCTTTTGTTTTTCTGATGTTTGATAAAAGTCACTGAATTTTGGTGGAGGCAATGTCTCAATTGGTTTGCCCGTTACTAGATAATATTCTTTTATTGCTTGATCAACATCTTTAAATGTGTAAGCTGCATGCCCCTGTTTTTTCAGGGTATCGTTAATAAAATCTAACTGCTCAATTCTATGCTTTTCATAGGCGTCTTGTGCAGCAGCTAGTTGCTCCATAGCTTTGTTATGTCTTTTTCTCTCGCCGTCATCCCGCAGTTTACTAAATGCGTAATTACTTCCGCTAAAAGCAAGCGCATTCACTACTGCGCCACCTATCATAATTACGAGTGAAGCCATTTTTATAAATGTATTTTTTTTAATTTTACATATTGATACTGTCAGGAATTATTCCTTGCTTAACTAGAAAATCTTTTGTTGCGAACGAAGCTGCAATGATAGCAATTAGCTTTGCTGAATCCTCAAAGTCTAGCTTGCCAAGATCAGGCGGTTTTATTTTTAACAGGCTTTTACCAAGCATTGTGTATCCTACACTTAGGCCTCCAATAATAGCAGAATAGTATACAAGGTTGGCAACAGTTTTTTCGGTGCTCATTTTAAAAAATAAAATAATTATAATTAATAAAAAAACATGAACAGTGATGATCTACTACAGCTGCAGAGCGACCTAATCCGTCTTGGACTTACAAATGAAGAAGTTGATGACCAAGCTGTTATGCCCCAAAAGGAGAGGTTGTATTCTTTGGCAGCATGCGGAAAAACAAAACAGTTCCTCGGCAATGAATTCAGCATTGAACAGATTCAACAGATGTCGCCGCAAGACATTATAAAGTATCATAACAGGTATGAAGCGCAACTGGGATCAAGAATGGTAAAAAGTGTAGGGCAAACGGTTCTTAGTTTGTACACTAAACATAGTCAGTAGATTTGCGCCTATTGATTCTGAACAAGACTTTATGTATGATTTAACGCAGGATCCAGTTTTAACAAAGTCATTAGAGTCTCTAGGATGTGATCTGTATTACAGATTTGGAACATTGTTATCGCCATTAATCATGGGATTAATTACTTTTAATCATATAGATTTTATTTCCCTTCAAAATGACCGAGCCAAAAAATCAGCAGAATCAGGAAACGCTGATCAGGTGGAGAAAGTAACCAAGCCAGAAAATCAGCAGAATCAGAAAACACTGAATCAGGTGGAGACCAGTGAAAAGCATCCTCATCCTGGGCGTGTTAAAGCAGGAAGAAAATTAGCAGAGTGGAACAGACAAAAAAAATTAATGTTACAATCACAGAATATAACTCATAATGAAAACATAACACCGCCAACGCCAGAACAAGTTGATTCAATGCCAGCTATAAAAACTCCATGTGATTCAAGGCCTACAGCGCCAAAGTCTTCATGGAATATTGAACTTAAAACTGTTGCCATTTTTGGCGCCCTTGCTGCTGCTGGGGGTGGTTATTACTGTTATAAAATATATAAACAATGGCAACAAGAACCAAAGCAGTCAAAAGAATCTCCACCACTAAATACAGAAGTTGAACATAAAAGTAGGCCAGAACCGCCAACACCAAAAGATCATTTTGATCCATTTCAAATGGAATAATATTTTAAGAACTTAATTTAATTTTTTTTTTGATAAAAATAAAACATGCCGGATTATTATTTGTTTAAATGATGGAGTCAATAAATAAGACATGGAGTCTATAAAAGACATTTCCATAGACCAGAATTGTAATCAATGCGGTTGCTTAGGATGTAAGAACTTCATTAAGATCTATGCTAACCGATCTCGCGCCAAAGACGCTGAGCAAAACATCCTCAACGATGGCGCGTTATTTGAGGCGTGTGTGTACTATATTAGACATTTACTATTTAAGATAAAAACATAGATTGTCTTGTTTTTTTGATAATTATAAGATAACTTAAATAAGAACTTGGTTGTACTTAGAGGATGACTTAATTACAATCTTGAGGTAACTTGAGTAAGAACTTGAGGATGACTTGAGGACGACTTGAGTAAGAACTTAGAAGTAACTTGAGGATGACTTGAGGATGACTTGAGGATGACTTGAGGACAACTTGAGTAAGAACTTAGAAGTGACTTGGGGTGACTTGAAGATGACTTGAGGACAACTTGAGGATGACTTGAGGACAACTTAAGTAAGAACTTAGAAGTGACTTGAGTGCATGCATGGGGTGGGGGTGGGGTGGGGGGTGTGCATGCGTGGGGTAGGACAAAACACACAAACACCAACAAACAAACAAGAAGTGGAACTACTAGGGCCACTTCTTGCTTTGTGACTAAACAGGTTGTGTCCCGCGCGCAACCTCAATCAACTAGGCCAAGTGATCATATAGGGTCGTTTGGCCTAGTTTGCCGCTGAGCTTTGCAGGTGCTGCCGCGCTTTGCAGGTCAAGCGATCATATATGATCACTTGGCCTAGTTTGCCGCCGAGCTTTGCAGGTGCTCCGTGCTGACGTCATTGGCGGCAAACTGCCGCGCTTTGCAGGCCAAGCAGGGCTCCCAATGACGCACATATGTGCGTCCATGACGCACTATGAGCGAAAAGGACGCACTAACAAAACGTGTAGCGAGTCCTGCGGGACGCACTACAAAATCAGGCAAACCCCAAAACGTGCCGCGGTCAGTGATC